>JBAGKP010000018.1:1545152-1556239 GCA_037177255.1 Melanotaenia maccullochi
GATGTTTTCTCTTCTTCAGACCATCTCTGGAAACCCTGGAGATGGTTGTGGGTGGAAATCCCAGTAAATACTCAGACTAGCAACCATGCCACGTTTATTAAGGGATTTAAAGTCTCTTAAATCTTCTTTCTTCCTCATTCTGATGCTCAGCTTGAACTTCAGCAGGTCGTCTTCACCACGTCTACATGACTCCATGCTGCCGTGTGATTGGCTGGTGAGATATCTGTGTTACCGGGGAGTGGAACAGGTGGAGCTGATAAAGTGGCCAGTGAGTGTCTAAAATCTTTTTTTTGTAGCAGCTGCATCATACAGTTAATTATTAACCACCACGAGTTAAACATCCACTTCTTAAAAATTCCCAATTCTTCCATGAAATTTCTGTTTTGTTTGGAAAACTGCAGCTGAGACTCCCATGTATTAATAACCGCACATCTTTTCACTCCAGCAGAAGCTTTTCCATGAATGTTTATGTCCTTTACATTTACCTGGTCACCCATTCAGACCAGAGGCTTCGTTTTAAAAGTCCTCCTTAAAAACAGCCGGAGGACTTCTGCTCCTGAAGAAACGTTTCTCACTCTCTGTGTTTAAACGTGAGCTTTTTACAGTAAACATGAATGTGCAGTGGGTCATTTCTACAGCGATGGTTTCTATTCACATGTTTCTTATTTATGCTTTTCTGTTCTCTGACTTGGTTATTGTGTTTTCAGCTCTTCTTTTTATTTATTTTTCATTAGTCTGTTTAGAGATGAAAGCTTTTGTCATGGATGCGTGACAAACATATGTAAATTTTTTACATATTTGGATGGAGGATGCTGTTAATACTCGAGCGAGGGAAATATCACAGCTGTGGTTCGATGTGCAACATCAAGGTAAACCTCTATGTTCAGCTCAGTGTGTGAACATATCAGCCTCTCCAACATCTGTGTGCTTCCCTGATCCGTGTGGGCTAAAAGGCAGCTGACAGAGTCTGAACCTGCTCACTACCTGCTCGTCTGGCCTGGAGGTGAGTACAGCGATCACACATTCAGTTCATTTCTTTTAAGACCAAAATATTTAGCAGATGGATGTTTTCCAACAGATGACTCTGATGTGGATTTTGACTCTTCTCTGCTCTTTCACTGCAGCATCATTCGGTAAGAAAATGTGGGAAATCTCAGCTCTTTGTGTATATATGTATGTATGGCTGTATGTATATATATATATATGTATGTAAATATGAATGCAAACATCTCAGTGGTACATGCCCCATAGTCTACCAGCAACACTGTGTTGGTACTTTTTACTTTGCTTTTCACATACTTTTATTTTGTAAATCTTATTCTTAACTCTTAATTACTATCGCTGTTGCAGGACAATAAAATTTTGTTGTAAGTTTATGACAATAAAGTTTCTTAATCTGTATTGATAATGTTATGATTTCCAGTCCAGCAGCTTTAACTTTGGCTAAAACCATCGTCCTCAACGCTCTACAGAGGAAAGTCTTTTCCGTATGAACAAACCACATTTCCACAAAAGGTTGAGGAGTTTTTATTATTTTAATAATTTGTTAATTCATTTCAATCTTTATCCAACATTGTAAGTTGTATAAAATCTAGTTGGAAATTTGGAGAGAACAAGGAAGTAGTTTTGATTTTGATTGTTAGGGAAATAAAACTGGTCCACAGAGCAACTGGGCAAGTGTTTCATTGCATGTTTTTTTTTAGCAGAATCATGAAATCAAGTGGTTAGAAAATTTGAACAAGCAGAAGTTTAATACAAAAAATCCTATTCAGTGACTGACATTAAGATCTGGGGCCTTATTTATAAATCTGCCGCAGGAACAAAAACCAGCCTACACCAAATACAGTCAACTTTTGGGATTTCTAAAAACCAAACTTGATGGGAGAATGTTCCTACCTCCACAACAACTCTGACCCAGGCGTACGCATTAAATCTGGGAAAACGGGAAACGGCGACACCAACGGTCCAGAATAAAATGAAGAAAATGATGAGGCAGAGAGTCTGCTGCCAACATTTACCAACCAGTAAAAGAAGATGCGTAAAGTAAACTTCGGTCATTTATTCTGAGATCCAGCCGAGTGCGACAGACTCGGTCTGAGGTCTAGAAGTGAAGCAACACTTATAAAACACACAAAAGGAGGATTTCCTTTGTTTCTTCATTCTTACATAATCTTTTTGTAATTGTTGTCAGAATTTCTGTCAAGACAGTCTCCATTTCCCACAACTCCTTGTCCACCTGGTTAATAGCAGTGATTGTGTCCCTCTGCACCGCCCATCCAGCTAGAACACCACCCATCCAGCTGGAACACCACCCATCCAGCTGGAACACCGCCCATCCAGCTAGAACACCGCCCATCCAGCTGGAACACCACCCATCCAGCTGGAACACTGCCCATCCAGCTGGAACACCGCCCATCCAGCTGGAACACCGATTCACAAGTCCGGGTATCGAACTTCGGTCTCCCGCATGGCAGACGGATATCCAGCTGTGTACTCCGACTCCTCTGGCGTTTCTTCCCATCTGACGCTGTGATGACAGCGTCTCCACCTGCTGCCTCTATTCTGTCTTTCTGACACCAGTAACGTCCACGCAGTGTCCACCAGTTAAACATTTTAATGTTTTCCAGTGTGGTCCATCAGGATCTCTGTCTCACTTCTTAACTCTTTTTCCCTCCTGAGCCATCATGCAAATGATGTGATGAATATGCATTACAGGCGTCCACCTGACCACTTATAGCCACCATGTAGGCGTAGGAAGGCGTTCCCTCTCGTGCGCCTGCTTTAGAGTTGATTCTGATTTATGGGGCAGCGTGGATCAGAGGGTAGAGCGGTCGTCTTGTAGCCTGAGGGTTGCCGGTTCGATCCTCGGCCGGAAGACACTGAACCTCAAATTGCTCCTGATGGGTCGTGGTTGAGCGCCTTGCATGGCAGCTTCCGTGTGTGTGTGTGTGTGTGTGAATGTGATGTATAATGCAAAGCGCTTTGGGTATCATTTCGGGTACAGAAAAGTGCTATATAAATACACGCTTTTATAAATCTGAAAGTTGAAAGTAGACACCGCCTGTAGTTTGCTTTGCTATGCACAGTTTAATAAATAAGGCCCCTGGACTTTTTGCAGAACTGAATACAGGTCTATTTTACCTAATAAGAGATTACCTAAGAGATCAGTTGGCAGATTTACTTTACATCAATATTGTCCACGCTACAGGGCAAACTACTTTTATAAACAGAAATGTTCTTTAATCACACAGTACAAGAAATTCACTACTAATATTAATCAGCTTAATGAAACCTTAAAGGAAAATGTGAAGATTAATAGCCAGATTTATAAGCCAATGTAAACCCAAGTTACACAGCACTTCATCATCCTTAGAGCTTATGTGATTACTTTAACTAGTCGCAGCTGCGTAAAATTTGTGATGTTAGAGGAAATGTTCATCATTATTTTGAATTATTTTAATCTTAATTGCAACCTATGTTGAAATTATTATGGTCCATTTTTTCAGGGATCCACATCAAACAAAAACTTTATTTTTGTCTGTACAATAATATGTGAAAGTCAGATAAACACTTCAGTATGTGGTATTATGACTTTTATTAAATTTAATAATTTATGTAGATCAACTCCCATTTCTAAAGTTTACCTTCCTCTTCACCCTCTTCTTCATCTCCTCTCTCTGAACTATCTGCAGCTTTGACTCGTCGCCTGACTAAATAACACATTGATTCACGACAGGAAACAAGTTTCTGGTTTGGTGGCTGCTATTATCACCATTATTCATGACACAGTGGCAGCTGGAAAATAATCTCTTTGTGACTTAAACTTTTAACATTGACTCACTGTAAAATACCTCCTGGTGTCCTCTTCTCTTTTCCTTGCTCCTGTGGTCCTGACCGAAGACAACCACCGTTAGCACCGTTAACACTAGCAAGAAGGGCTCGCAGGAGGCGCTAGTTACAATGACTGACAGCGGGGACAGCCAATCACGTAGCAAGAAACACAAGCGTGGAGCCAATCAGATCATTTTTAAATAGTTAATAAGGCGGGACTTAAAGTAGTGCTGCTTAGAGAGCACAGTAACTCTAAGCTGTCCCGTGTCACAAAAATGGTAGGGAAAACCAAAGAGTTGCTGGATATTGGTATTACAATAAAATGATATTACATGTCCCCATCTTTCCTATCAAGTTCTACGCCCATGGGAGAGATCAACATGCTGAAACCATGTTGGGATGCAAGCAAAGACAGACAGGTTTATGGAATAAAGACAGGTAAAGGTGTCAGGGCTGGAAACAGGTTTTTTATAGTGGTACTCAATGATCAAAAGTAGAATCAGTTGATATATTTGCTGATGTTGATGGATAGGCTGATGTTTGGCTGCTTCAGCAAAGGCTCACAAAATGTTTTGCAGCCTACAAGTTATTACACTTATCTAAATACAACTGTAGGTTATGTCAACGTAACACATGGGCAATAATCCTCTTTATAATCTAAATTTTTTCATTCAGTTTTTTATTCAATACAAGCACTTATTGGTGTGTATCCTACCTTTCCTTATGTCACCTTTATGCTCCCCCTCATATTATCCGCAGCCACCCTAACCCTTAATAATAATAATAACAACAATAATAATGATAGTATTAAAGTCACAGTTACATTTTTATTATGTCCTATCTCTGTCTGCTGCAGATGTTTCCTGATGTTTTACGGAGTTATAGTTAAAGTTCTAGGCTCTAGTTGCCTTTATCTAAGACCAACTCATGTAAACTTGTGCAGGTTAGTAGGTTACTGACTGTTCCACCACGGTTCCTCTCTGGCTGGGATGTGGAAGCTTGTCGAGCGGTCTGAGTCTGATAGAAAACTTCTGCATTGTGCTGAACGTTTATGTTGTTTGTGTACAATCTGATACATGGATCCAAACGTCTCTCACATAATGTTGCTACATAATGTTTAATTAATTGATATCCGACCTCTGACCTCTGTCATCTAATTCTAAAGTCTGATTATTGGTTGAAGTGAGGTGGGTGAGCTGATGGATAAAGGTGATAGCTTCAGTAGGTGATGTTACAGATGTTCCAGATGTGCCAGAGATAGGTAGTATGGAGAGTGTTGTAATCAGCATGCCGAAGATCTTGATGATGCAGAGTATGAGACTGAATCTGATGCATAAAACAGATCTGTACACAGTGGGAGAAATTATTGGCTTTTTGGATGAGACCTTTGGTAGAGGAGTGAAAGTTAAAGATTACTTTCCTGATACTGAAAAGTTTTGTTAGGACTGTTAACTACTTGCCAGGTTGCACGTGAAGTGACTTTTTTTCTCAACCAATCATCAGATTGCAGTGTATCAGCTCCCCTTTTTTGGGTCGGGCCAGTTAGATTGGTACCCCAACGGAAGGGTCCCAACAAAGTAGGACAAGTCGAGTCGGATATTAGGGTACCCTTCCCAGTTTTCACGTGTGGAAACACGAAAAATGCATCCTACCCCGCCCCAACCTGCACCCATGAGAAGAAACGTTTCTGGCTCAAAAAGCATGTTACAATGTGAGAAAAAGGGTTAAAAGCAAAGAATCAAGGAAACCTAAGTTAGTGGAATAAACACTATGATCATGCATCACAAGGTGCTCTCTTTGTTACAGGTCTTTCTGGTGTCACTCTTCTTTCTGTCTTCCGCTGTTATGATGCAGGGATTCAGGTGGGCTCTCTCAACATAAATGGTGGAAAGGAGAGGAATAAGAGAGCTATGATACACCAAGTGGTGAAGCACAACAAGCTCGACATTGTGCTGCTTCGGGAGACTCATACTGATGGAAGTATCGAGTTATACTGGCAGAGGTGGTGGGGTGTTTGTGTTCTAAGTCATGGATCTAACTGTAGTAAAGGGGGTTCATATTTCAGAACGAGCAAACTTTTCTTTCTCATAGGGAGGTGGTGGCAGGATGACTGCTGGTTGTTCTGGTGGAAATGAATGGGGTGACTTGTGTTGCCAGTGTATATGCACTTATTGTATTTGTTATTTTTATTTGTAGAATTTTTTTTGTTTTTTACAAAAACGCTGTATACAGATGTGTGTGCAAGACTCTGAAGTTGCGGTTGCAAATTTTGTGCATATCTTTACACTTTTACCTGATTGGATGGTGACAAATTAAATGATCCAAGCAGAGAGCAGACCCGTCCTTCCCACTGCTGCAGGCTCATAGGGAAGGGGAATTTTCAGACACTTACCTTCCTTCTCAACGGTCCTCCCTCTTTCATCTTTTTATCGCCACCACGAATCACCACCACCTCAGCTGTTCTGTCTCCGCATGCTTTGCTCGTGTTGATTATTAAAAAAAAACAAAAAAACATTCAGGTACGCCGACGTAATACGCCTTTATTTATTTATTTATTTTTGACAAGCAGGCCAGTTTTGGATCCCGTTAACCCCATGGGCCAGTCCGAGCCTGAAGAGGAGAGTCAGACTGTTCAGTAGCTGAGATCTGGGATTTAAGAACTGAACTCAGATTCCTCTGAAAACTAAAACAATCAGGGTCCTCCTCAGGTCATTAAGGGTGGTTGATTTGTTTTCTTCATCCTCATCCACAGCGGCTGAGGTCTGCTATGAGGAGCTGGGCTGCTTCAGTGACCTTCCTCCTTGGGGGGGCACCACACAGAGACCTACTTCGGCTGTGCCCTGGACCCCTGAAAGGATAGGCACACTCTTCCTCCTCTTCACTCAGAAGAACAACTACTTCCAGGTGAGGTGGAGGTGGAAACCACGGACATGTTTCTCGCTGGTGATGTTTGGAAATCATTGATCATACAAGTCAATCAGATCACGTCCAGACACCATGGATTATAGAAGTGATATTTGTAGAAGGTGCTGAGTGGGACGCAGGCATGAAAAAGGCCTAACACTGGAAAAAACTGGATGGAAATGTTAATTCTCTTACTTCTAATTTATCAGAGTTGTGTAGCTGGTTTAGTGACATCCGTGTTTGACTCAATGTTGTCGGCTGCTGTTTTATTTCTAATGCAGTTTGAGTAGGAAAAAGTAGAAATATCCAACTTTTCAGGTTCCTCTCTAATCTTTGATGAGGACACAGAAGAAAAAAACTCTCAACCTTTTTACCGCGGAAGCCAAAAGCGACGACTATTATTCTGATTTTATTCATTATCTCGAGATAACAAGTTCATTTTCTCATTGTTTCAAGATTACAAGGACTGTTTTCGTGATGACGAGATGACGAAGGTGAGCTCCAAAGTAAACCTGATTTCATTGACATGACAGCGGGAAAACCAGTGCTGCTCCCAGTAGACCACAAAACACACTCAGTAAAAGCCAATATAAGTAACAAATGGACATACCGAACCTTTATTTTAAGATATTTATTTTAAGATAAGATGAGATGAGATGAGACTTTTATTTGTCCCCAGCAGGGGAAATTCTAGAGCAGGGATCACCGCCACGTCGCAACACATCTGACTCACATAATGCATCGTTAGGAGGCTGGTGCTGACCTTGACAGCAAGCTGTTGGAGAACCATTTCATTTGAACCAGGTGTGTTGTAGCAGGGACACAATGAAAACCTGCAGGACACTGGCTCAAACGATCCAGAGTTGATGTTCTAGAGCATCAGAAGCAAGACAGAAGGACCAGCAGTAAAAACCACAAAAGAAATTATAAATAAAACAAAGTTGTTGTTGAGATATATACATAAAAGAGAAGAATTGAGAAATATAAAACATTTGTTCATTACTTACAATATGTACAATAATAATTTCTGCTGTCTTTTCTTGTGCATTTTGTGTTTTTGGTCTGCTGGGAGCAGTGCTGGTTTCCAGTCTGGTGCAGGAAGGAAGGAACTGCACTAGCAGATGGGGTGAAGGGGTGAAGAAGTCTGTCTCTGAAGTAGCTCTGCAGTGCTGTTCTGGAGGGAGTGGGAGCTGGTCTCCAACATGGATTACAGCTTATGCATCATCCATTTTTCTCCCACCACCTCTACTGGGTCCAAGGGGCATCCCAGTACAGAGCTGGCCTTCTTGATCAGTTTAGTTTCTTCGCCTCCACAGCTGACAGGCTCTAGCCGGCGTCTCCATAAAAAATGGATGATGCCACCACAGTATCAATATAGGTCTTCAGGAGCGCTCCCTGCACTCCACAGATCTCAGTCTCTCTAATAGGTAAAGTCGACTCTGTCCTCTTCTGTAAAGTGCAGCAGTGTTCAGTGACAAGTCCGGTTTATTGTTCAGGTGGACACCCAGGTACTTGTAAGACCATCTCTATGTCCATTCCCTGAATGTTTACTGGTGTTGGTCTGCCTGCGGAAATCCACCACCAGTTCTTTGGCTTAGATGTGTTGATGTGAACTTGGTTCCCCAGTCTACAAAATCCTGCACAAGCTCTCTGTACCCCTGTTTGTGATGAGGCCAATGACATCATAACAGCAACAAGTAGCTTTCTGGGGGAACCTGTGTGGCATTTGCATGTTCTCCAGCTATGGATGGGTTCTCTCCCGGCTTCCTCCCACAGTCCACAGACATGATGTTAGGCTGATCTGAGTCTCTTAATTCTCTCTAGGAGTGGCCCCACCTTTGAATGGTAAATAGTAAACAGTCTGTACTTAAATAGTGCTTTTCTGTACCTGGGATGATACCCAAAGCACTTTACATCACACATCACATTCACACACACATTCACACACTGATGGCGGAAGCTGCCACACCAGGCGTAAACAACGACCCATCAGGAGCAATTTGGGGGTTTGTTGTCTTGCTCAGGGACTCCTCGACATGAGATTGACAGGCTGAGGATCGAACCGGCAACCCTCAGGCTGCAAGACAGCCACTCTGAACCCACTGAGCCACACCGCTCATAATCCCTTTTCTCGAGAAAACAAAGTTTGTTCACCCGAGTTATCGAGATAAAGGATCCCGTCATCACGAGAAAGCCGTGTTAAAAAACCACATATGAGCATGACCGCTTTCAGCTTCCGTATTTCACAGGTCTACAGGTGTGGAATTTTATTTTATTTTATTCTATTTATTTATTTGTTTTTAGCTTAAATTTAACAACAAAAAATGAATGTTTGCAAATATTAAATTAACTCCAGATAAATGTTTTGTATTTATCGTTAATTCTCAGTTGATTCAGACCCCGTCTGACCAAACATGTCACAGTTTTTCACGTTTTTACTTGATTAGTTGGGTTTAAGTATTAAAAATACACAACTCTCAGTTTAAGCATAGAAGTACATGTAAGGATCAGGAATGCGGTTACCCATCACACCACAGGAATGCTGCATAATTACATAAAAGGTTACCAACTCACAATTTTTGAGTTCCTGAAGTCACACCTTTGTGAAGAGGATATCTGTGTTTTTCACTTTTTGTTTGGAGAGGAGGTTGGATGGCAGCTACACTTCCAGTCAGTCATGTAAAGATCCTCGTCGTCTCATAGACAATAACAGCACTTGGTTAGGCTAGCAAGCAGTGGAGCTTAGGGCTGAAATAAATTACTCTGCTCACATTGATAGAAAATATATTAATCTATGGGCATAAATTACTAACATGTAGGAATAAGATCATTCACTCATGGCCACACATTAGTTATAGAATGTATGGCTATAGTGAGCATGTAAAGTAGATCATTTAGATTTAATTTAATTTTATATTACTGTTGGGATGAATTACAATGATGTAACTGCAAGAATGTCCTGACAGAAAATTTGACCCTTAACTGTACAGACATTCGAGATGAGATGTTCATGAACGAATCACTTCTGTTGAACGAATCAGTTCTGTTGAACGAATCAGTTCTGTTGAACGGCTCTTTTAAATTAACCTTTTGACCTGAGTTGCAGCTGTGAGCTGTTCATTTGTGAGATATTCTTTTTTATCTACAAATTCTCCACGCTGCTTTTACACACACGTGTGCCATCATGGGAGTATGAGATTCAACCTGCTTCATTCGCATGATGTATGTGGGCAGAAAGTAAAAAATGCTGTAAGTTCTATCCAAAACATTTACTAACATTTGCACTAATGTCTCTCAGGTTTATTCTATTTTTGTTTATATTTTTCTTGTATTTCTGTATTTTTTTAATCTTGTATAGTAGATTTTATAGCGGTAAAGTACATATTTTTATTATTATTTAAACTCATTTATTGTGGGTTTTTGCTTTACTAAAATGTTCTTGTGTGGAAAGTTTAGGAGTAAAATTATTTTGCATAAAATTTAATTGTAGCTTGCTTAGCTTTTGTTGTGCAGCAATGTCTTTTGGTAAGACAAAATATATAATAGTGATCTCACTGTCAAAGCATGAGAATGTGGAGCCTCCTTAGGGAATGATTACAATAAAAAACAGAATGAAATTATGACCAACATTTCAGATTAATTACCACCAGAATATATTGGTGGGGTCTAAAGCCATGTCAAACTGCTGAACTTTGAGAGAAGAAAACTGATCTCAGTTAAATATGTAGATCTATAAATATACAGGTTAAACTACTGAAAAATGGAAAATTCTTTCCCATTTCTATTGTACATTTGACCCTGTTTTAACTGACTTTTCATAGTGTGTGATCGTACTGGCTTCACCAGCGGAACAGTTTGTTTTAAAACAAACAGAGACCACATCCACATTTTAATGGTGGCTCAACTGTTTTTAGTCCCCAAAAACTACAAATCCCACAAAAACAGGCAGCAGTCTGTCTACTAATCCTGGAGGAACGTACGTCCTACTTAAAGTCCCAAAATGTTGAAGAACCACATGGTCTGTTCCACCGACGTCCTGAGATCAGTCAGAACTGGTCTGAGACAATTATTTCAATGTTAGAGGAGCATGGTTTGAAATGAAACACGTGGCCATGACCTAAATATCTCATTCCCATAAGTAATCTGTTCCCATGCAATGAAATATGCTTTCTTCTGACGTTACAGGACGGACTCACAGTTTATGGCGAGTGAAAGCTGACACTGATTCCCTGCCTAAGGAGACTGACGTGTCACATCCTACCCTCACGTCGCCATCTGGACGTCTGAAATTTCAATGGGTTTTTGCTAGATTGCTAACGCCAAATGGGCGGTGAAGTAGCGGCGACGTCAAA
>JBAGKP010000018.1:1575575-1585746 GCA_037177255.1 Melanotaenia maccullochi
GTCTGATACCTGAAGCCAGACTGGGAGCTGGTTCCACAGAGAGGGTCTGATACCTGAAGCCAGACTGGGAGCTGGTTCCACAGAGAGGGTCTGATACCTGAGTATCTGGTCTGTAGTCCGAGAGTGAAGCTCTGATGGGAAAATTTGGAACTCTGAGATGTTTAAGATCCAGTGGATCTTGGTCACTGAGAACTTTATGTGTGAGGAGAAGAATTAAAATTTTATTCTGGATTTAACAGGAAACAGATGAAGAGAAAAGGAAACACGGGCTGGTTTTTCTGCAGCACTCTGGGACAGGATGGTCTAGGAGTTCTTATGAATTCGGACCTCGGTTCTGGTCTCTGACACACAACCTGCTGTGAAGGCCTGTATAAAAGTCAGCGTTAGGTTTATGGGATATTTATGAAAATCCTAATTACACCTGCAGCAGGAAAGTTCTTGTTTAAAATCTGCTGTGGGGTCTTTCTGTGAGGAGTCCTGGTGTGTGCCTGCAGGGGTTTTCTAACGATGTCCTGTTTCCTTTCAGTGACATGTATGTTGTAAAGATGTTATTTTATGAATTACCCTCAACGTGAGTGTGAGCATCAAGTTGTCTGCCTGCCTCTCTGCTCACTAGTCTTCTTGTTAAAGTCATGTGAAGCCGTCTGTATCTTTATTGTAGAGCTGATGTTACAAATACGCCTCCTGCTGGTTGTTTGTTTTGTTAAAAGAAAAAAAAAACTTTTTGGGGGGGATTGATGAAGGTAGCTCTGTGTACCAACCTAAAACCTGGTAAGAATAGTATCTGTTGATAATCATATCCCCTAACTATTCTTCTAAATAAGAGTTAAAGAAGCTTCAGCTGATGATTCGTTGTTTGGGGGCTCGTGGTCTTCAAGCATAGCTGAGCTGTTCAGCTTCATGCTGTTACAGAATTACAGAAGCCTGCTTTGACCACTAGAGGGCAGCATAGTCCTGTCTGCCCTCTAGTGGTAAGAAAACAGCTGTTTTTTAAATTTATGTTTTTTTTTTTTACATTTTTTAACAGTATTTATTAATGTAAATACTAACATAGTGACACAGGTGTGCTCACATGGATTAGAAATAAAGATGTTTTTATTTAAAACATGACTTATTGTAAGCACACAGACAGTTTAATTACTCATGATTAAACCAGAGGAAAGCACTGCTGCTCAGGAACATTCAACAAAAGAAAAAGAAAAGAAAATTGATGTTTAGATAAAAATGCATTTTCAGTGATAAGGTCTCATCATCTTTCATGTCTTTTTCTTCATTTTCAGAACTGTCTTCTGTGGAACAGGAAGGGTGACTGAGAATAAGATCCAGTCTGTGCTTCCATGTCAAGCCTGAGCAAAAACAACGCTCTGGAGTTTTAATTAAAGTTTGCATTTAAATTTCTGTGGCGTCCTGTTTTAACCTGAGCGCTGTTGTGCTGGTCGCAGCTCCGACCACAATGCTCCAAAGCAAAGCAAGTCACAAGATAGAAATGAGATGAAGATACATACAGCTGATGAAATTCCTCCCCTACAACACGTTTCCTCCGAGTTCAGGCTCATTTTATCTGTAAAGCAACAAATCTACAACAAATATCCAAAAAACAACACAGTAATGTTCGTTAAACAGTGAGGCTTAATATTCTGATTTCAAGCATCATTCATCCATCTGCTATGTTTACTACGAATTCACATAAAATCACACAAAGATAAATAAAATCCTGACAACTTACTGACCCATTACTGCAGCACGATAACTGCTGGAAGCACCATGAAGGTTGTTTCATGCTCCAAGCTTAACTCTTACAGGTCTTTTTATTTACATCCCCTTTCAGTCGTTCGTAGGACAAAATGTCCTCTAACAAAAACTGCTATAAAAAAATTTCATTTAGATTTTTTTACACTTTTTCTTTTTTTAATTTGGCTAAAAGTGCTTAATAAACTTCTGTCATGATGAAAACAAGAAAGCATACCATTATTCAACTTATTTTAACCCTTAAAATGCCAGTTTTATTACATGATTTCAGTTTTTAGGAAGAAAAAAAAACATTTTTTTTTCCATATAATAGATTTTGGGTGACTGATGATTTCATTACCAGATGAGTCCTAAAATATGAATAATTAGTAGTTAAACTGATTTTGCTGCACTGCGGTTTTTTTTATTATAATTTTTTTTTTGCATTGTCAGTCCTCGTACAAAAACTGCAATAAATAAATTTATTGATTAATATTTTTTACTTTATTTTACATTTTCCAATCAACTTTATTCCAACACAAAACTACTTAATATTAAACTATTCAAACTATTTGAATTAAATACCAGTTTGATGACGTCTAATCTCTGTTTTTATGAAAAAGACCCCCAGCCACCCAGAATCTATTATATCTAATATTTTGCTTTTTTTCCCATAAAAACAGTGACATGTCATCAAACTGACATTTTAAAGGTTAAAATAATTTGAACAATGACACATTCGGTCATACTGATCAGGACTGAAACTAATTTGGGGAAAAAAATAGGAAAAAAAATCAGTCTGTGATGTTTTCATGTGGTTTTTGGGAGGTGACCTTTTGTCCACTAGTGACATTAAATGGTGCTAAATTTGTCTCTTGGACCTTTAAGTAAAACTGAAATAAGAAGTTCAAAGTTCTTGAAGAAAAACATTTTATTACCAAAAAGTCCTGGAAACACAACCAGAATGGTGGATGGAAAAATGACCTGAAAGGACAAAAACCTCCATAATTATCCTCAAGGTTTAACATCCTGTTGTCTTTCTCTCACTTTACAGAGCTAACGCTTCCTCGCTGCCAAGTCCTGACAGGACAAAGAGAGGGGAAATATTATTACCCTTATTACTGCTGAAAGACATCAAATTCCATTTGTGCGTACACAAATCAACAGTAAATTACATGTTGTGATCTCTGCTTTCAACTAATCATTTGGATTTAAGTAAAAAGAGGGAAAATGCTTCTGGACCAGATCTTGTGTAATGTGTCACATATATCTGTAATTCCCAAAGTCTTTTGCATGTTTATGTGTGTATCTTGAAGGCACTTATTAATCTGTCCGTGGCCTTTCGCTGGCTTATGAAGTGCTGATTGTGTGTCATTGTTTTGGCTTCATTCATGTGAACACACACCCCATAATCACGCTCGCAAATATACGGCTTTAAAAAGGCGAGCTGCCATTTTCATCATGCCACTAACAAAGTGCATTTGGAATCAGTCTGACTTCCCTGAGCTGAGCCATCAGCACTCACACAATACCAATCAGGAGAAAAACTCTCACTTCAAAGCTTCAAGCTTGCCTACATTAATAATATTAATAAAACAGCAAATTAAATGTGTGGGCTAAGAGTGGAGGGGGGAGGGGGTGTCTTGAAATCCTCTAAAGACATCTGTCTTTGTCAACGACTCTTGTTTCTCTTTTCATTATTGACTCGTTGAAAGTGAAGGCTAATGACAAAATAGCGTCTAATTCCTGTAATTATCTGTGTTTGTCAGAGGAAATGTGCAAATGACAGCACTTCTTCTTCTGATCTTTAAGCCAGTAGCTTTGGGGGTGGCATTGTTTCTAACAAAGCATTCAGAGACAGGTCACGAATTAGTGAGGTGCAGATGCATGTGGCAAAAGAAAAATGGCTCCCCTGAGGAATGCTTACACAACAAATGTGACCTCGAGTCTGTTTCTATCAAGAACAATTCACCATCAGCACTGACGTGAGGAATTCTCAAGTATGCAGTTGGGAAAATTAAGTTATGAATGTTCAACAAAACCAGAAACAAACATTTTATTACGCGCTGCCTGAATGTCCGGAAAGAGGCGAAGCTGAATGGAGACGAATTAAACTGCCAAAGGGTCTGAGGCGCCTCCACTGTTCAACGCTATTTAAAAAAGTCACACATTTTAAGTCTGTTTGGCCTCCATTATAAAACAGCTTTTGAATACTACAATTCCTTCAGGATAAATGGATTCCACAGTTTATGTGAATACACAAAGGAATCTATTATAGAGCAGGAAGGACCCTGAAAGGAGGCGGCTGCTCCACGTGGGGGTCAGGTCCAAGTTTTCAAAGCACAGTGTTCAGCTGAACGCAGCGAAATGTTTAATTCATTTCAGCCGTTTACTTTGTGCTGAAGAAACTCTGTTCGCATGGCATCCCATGGTCGTACAAAGATGCTAGTCTGTTTAAGAAGGGTCAAATCAATGCATGAAGAAGAGCTGGGCGGGTCAGTCCAAATATCAATATTATCAATACCAAGGCTAGTATCGGTATCGATCGATGCCAGCCTGATTTTCTTACACAGGGCTCTGGGGGAAAAAGCCAAGAATGTGAATGAGAGCCAACCAGTATCAGGTTTTTTTTGCTCTTGACTTTATCTCAAACAATTGTGTAATTAAAGAAAAAAAGTTTTTTTTTATTTTTTGGTCCATTTTTCATGTTATTTTATATTGTTTACCAATGAAAAAAGCTTAAATTTAAAATGTTCAGTTCTGTTACTCAGCGAAAGTTTTTGTTTGACATTAATATTTATTCTGTGTTTGATGATAATGATCAGTAATTAAAGGCAAAGCTATGACATGACAGTGAAATCTCAAGCTTAAAGTATCGTATTGGTATTGGCGATACTTGTCTAGTGACCCTCTTTCTGGCTCGTGATGCCGTTGTGTTGCTAATTTTGTGGAAGCAGGTGAGGTGACAAAAACACTTTCAGGTAAAAAGAAGAGCTCCGGACATCAGCGTGAAGAATAAAAAACGATGGTTTATTACAAAAAGTGACGTCTAAACAGGTATGCATCTCTGCGAGGTCTCTGGCCAATTTTGAGAATCTCCCTGAAAACGTGTGTGAGGCATCCAGCCAAAGACGTTCCTTAGTCCTAACCTGACCAATCCTGTGAAAACACATATGTTTACACACATGGTGTCGTGTGCTGAGTCCGGTCTCTAAGGCCCCCAAAAGCGTTATACGGTAAAACCTCTGTGTGCCTTACGTCAGCTTGTCCATACAAGGAGTCTAAAATTCACAACTCTTAGCAAACTGCAGTCTGCTTACAGCTGCAACCCAAAATGATCCCCATCCATGTCATTTTAATCAATTCTAATTATGAAATGTTGAGAATAAGATACTTCACTTGGATTTACTTGGTATCGGATCGATACCAAAATTTTCTCTACCGCGCTGTAGTGCAGCAAAGCCGCAGACTTTGGCTGAGTGCCCCACCGCACGTCTGTCATCACAAATGATATACGGCAGTCGCTTTATAAGATGAGTAAGTAGTCACTGATTCCAGCTAGTTAACAGCCAAAACCTGGTTATGATTGATAAAGTAGATGCTCACTGTTTTCTTTGTTTTTTAAAAATGCTTGCTAATCCTCTTTAGTTAAAATCTTAGCATGATGTTGATTTCTGTTATTGTCTGATTTTCTCAGAGACTAGTTTGTTCTCGAGCTGTTATCATCAGAGAAGAAGAATAATTATCATCACTTCTGTCAGCTACAGAGACTGAGACAGGACAGAAAAAGTTTAGACTTTATAAGGAAATAACGAGTCTGATTCTTTTCTAACTTTCATCTGGTAACATTTCACTCTGAGCTTTAAAATAACTCCAGCTTTTATTTTATTCTACCTGAAATTAAAACTGCAGAGTAAAAAATTCTCCTGGTTGACCCGCTCGGTGGTTAGATTCCTGGTTGAATCGGTCCACAGAGCAGAGACCCGCGGGTTGAATCGGTCCACAGAGCGGAGACCCGCAATGGGCCTGCTCGGTGGTTAGATTCCTGGTTGAATCGGTCCGCAGAGTGGAGACCCGCGACGGGCCGCTCATGGTTAGATTCCTGGTTGAATCGGTCCACATAGAGTGTATCAAAACTTTTTTCCACCACTGAATTCAAACATTAAGCATTTATATCCAGGAGAAGTGAGGTCACAGTGTGTCTAAAGTAAGTTAACAGCAACTGGAGATCATTACAATAACTGCTCTTCATCGTTGCTTTTAACTAATTGTCATGGTTTCACTACTGGCTGATAGGGGGGAACTTCAAACGTCATCTCTTGAGGGCTAAGTCCCCCCTTTCTTTAAATCCTAGAGACGTCCCTGCTGACCATTACTGTAAAGATTACAGAAGTTGAGCCAGTTAAAATGAAAGCACCCCTGTCAGATTTTATATTCTAGAAACGGGTACATGTGGGATAGGTTCTCGGTCCAGAACCAGACCCCCGGTCCACTTGTTAGTGACCTCTGTATTAGAGTGTGTGACCTTTTTTTGGATGGGCAGTGTGACTTGGCTCATAGAAACCAGTTCATTAGATAACAACCTAGCTAAGGAAACCAACCAATTAGATCAACTCTTCTTTTCGATTCAGGCCTCCATCCTGAGCTGCACCAGGAGACTGTGCAGAGGAAAACCTCCATCAGAACCACAACCAGGAAGGAAAACCACCTACCTGGACCGGTTTGGGGTGCTTGAGATTAAGTTTCTGAAACGTTAAGAACTGAACATGGGTTGGAATGAAAGAAGTGGACTTTGTTCCAGATAAGGACACCAAGTGAGGATGTGTTTGTCAGATGTGACTTTAACATCACTCAGCTGTCTACAATTCCAGAAACAATGAAGCCTCCTCGTCTGAGCACCTGACATCCAGAACAGGAGAATCAGCTTCGGTCACCACTCTGGATTAGCTGTTGGTGTAGCTGACATCACACAAGAATGCTGTGTAACTGAGAGCTCAAAGTCAGACAGAAACCAGGTGTGTAAGACTGCAGCGGTTTGCATCAACACATTAATCTTCAGAGAAATCCCATAAATTATAAAGTAAATATGAAATGCTGTTATTATTATTTCTGTGCTTGCTTATAGTTTGAGGAGTTTGGTGGTCCTGCCACCACCAGCAGTCATTCCCAGTCCTGAGTGACAAACATGAGCAGAATCAAACACACTCAACACCGGCTTGTCTGTATGTGTGTGTGTGGCAATGTGTGTGTGTTAAGTGGTGAGGCGTACCTTTACACCTGAACACTTGAGAAAATTTTACTAACACTGAATTCAAACAAACAAATCCTAATGATCTTACATTCCCTTTGTTTTCAACCAAGAGAAGCTTCAACAAGCACAAAGTGTGTCAAGCTCCTCGTTTCCATCCCATGATTTCATTGGTTCGTCACGTAGCTCTGAACCCCCGCCATTAGCTGGAAGAGAGCGTGCATGTGGGAGGGCAGCCGATCTGGCAACTCCAGGGCCACTTGGAGAGTTTGGGTCCCTCCGGATTACCGTAGCAACGACTCTCCTTCATCGCAATTTGAGGGAAAACAGCCACACCTATTAAAGCCTCTCATCCTGTCTTCACAGTGCTGTTCCCCTGACCCCGACACACACAAACACACACACAAACACACATCACGTCCCAGCTAAAAACAAGCCTGCTCTGTGAGGGGTTGAGTGGCTCTCCAGTTCCACTTCTGCAAGAATAATACACTCAATGCCTAAATGTATTCTGGTTACTGAATAAGTGCCTGTGTTTAGTTTCATACTCGGGCGGTGATTCACTTGTGGGGGTGTTTGAAGGGAACGGAAAAAAAAAGGGAGAAAAAAGGTTTAATGGAAAATTATTCCTACATGAGAGTTTTTGTGACCTAAAAAAGACAGTTTGTTTATTTCTTTATTTTTTTCTATTCTAGAGGTTTTGAAATTAGGTCACAAAAATTCAGCTACAGCCTCGTCTGACACCAGTAAACAAACCCAAACCATGAATCTGCCCCTGACGTCCACCAGGAGCTTTTTTTTGACTCAGGTCCAGAGATGGAGGTCAACATTTACCCTGCACAACCTTTGTAAGTAATGAAAGAATCATTTTAGAAATACATATTTCTGCTCTGCTCCTGAAAGCATGGGACACACTTTTTCTTTGAGTGGCTTCAAACTGTCCTCTTACCTGAAACGCTCAACTTACTGCTTTAAAAGAAAATAAATAAAAAATGTTGTCCACAGACAACTAATACCAACAGAGCTGTCAGTGGACATCCAAAGATTTCATTTTCATTCAGTTCATGGTTTCCCAACCCACTGAGATTTAGTCTTATTCCATGCAAGAACAGCCTTTCCCAAATAGGGGGTCTCAGGACAGTTTCAGGGGGTCCCCAGATGATAGTAAAAAAGAAATAAAAAAAACTACGTTTACTATATAAAGTTGGGATTTTTATCAGGGCTGTCAAAATGAAGGAGTTAATGCACAGAGATTAATCTGTGAAATTTATGCATTCATTTCATAAACGTATTAACACAGAAACGACATTATTAATTGTGCCATATTAAAAATCTGAATCATCGTGGTGAGAGAATGGATGGTGAATGTTCTGTATTTATACAGCACTTTTCTGTACCTGAAACGACTCAAAGTGCTTTACATTACACATCACATTCACCCATCACACACTGATGGAAGCTGCCATGCAAGGCGCTCACCACGACCCATCCGGAGCAAGTCGGGGTTCGGTGTCTTGCTCAGGGACACATGAGCTCGACAGGCCGAGGATCGAACCGGCAACCCTCAACCCTACAACCACTCTACCCACTTCATCACAGCTGTTAACATAATCCCTCAAAAAACACTTTAACATCCTTATTATGACGATTCTGATCGTTTCCAAGCCTTCCATTTTCCTTTGGCTGGTGGACGACAGAGGGGAAGAAACCAGATTCAGGAAAGGCGGCCATTTTCCTTAACCAGTTAGGCGGTGAGAGGGCAGGACGGAGACACTGCCAGACCACGAATACCTGCCTGTACCGTGTCTGCTTCCTGTTCCCACACTGGGATTTAACGTCATGAGAGATGGGCCTGAAACAGAAATATCTGCCTCCCATTTTATTTTTGGTAACTTTGAACTCTGAGATCTTGAAGATCCAATGGAGCTCAATCCCCAAGAGCTTTACTCTGGATTTAACAGAGAGCCGATGAGGAGGAAAACTGGAGAAATGTGATCTCTGCTGCTCAGCACTTGTTTACATCAGCTAAATAAATATGAGCTGCCACAGCTACAACATTAATGTCTGATGTGTAAACTTTTATATCAGAAATTGATTTAAAACTGCATGTTTGCATGTTCTCCCCGTGTACGCGTGGGTTCTCTCCGGGTTCTCCGGCTTCCTCCCACGTCCAAAGACATGCATGTTAATTGGTTATTCTAAATTCTCCCTAGGAGCGACTGTGTGTGGATGGTTGTTTGTCCACGTCTGTGTTGGCCCTGCGACAGACTGGTGACCTGTCCAGGTGTACCTGCCTCTAACCTGAGAGAAGATAATGGAAGATAATGAATTTAAAACTGCCAAATTAGCACATTTCCAGATAGAAATGTCTTCTCCTCTAACATGGTTTCATATTTCTAAGTTGAAAGTTTGCATGCTCAATTTCCAAAATTGTTCATTAGGATGGATGCTGTCATCTTTTTTCTCTTCAGTCTGTAACATGTATTCTGCTCACTGTTAATGTATGATATCCATTATCCTGAACCACCAGCAGCCATTCCTGATTGAAGCCATTTGGTGGCAGTGTTGCCTCAGAAACGATCCCTCTTCCATCCAGACTCGAGCCACTAGGTAACAGATCTTCAGTATCAGACATGGTGGTTTGTTTTTACATGTGAATAGTGGTTTAATTGTTTGTTTGTTTTTTTAAAGACTACATGGAGGCGACTTGGACCCTAGTCTATGTGGTGGACCTTGTAACAGAGTCTAAGACTTACCTGTCCTTCCACACTTCTTCAGATCATGGTGCTCTGGTTTTACTGCATCAGTGATCAGTGTGAACAGGTTTGTAGTTGCTCCTGGATGCAGTGACGTCAGTGCCTCTTGGTGTAGTTCTGCTTCCCCGGACCAACCCATTCACCAGGCTCTGTGCCCACCATCGGTCCAGTTACATGAAGGTTATATTCCATCCTGATAAACTTGGTACCAGCAAAAGAGATTTTTGAGTTTCTGGACTCAAATTATGACAAAAAGCCGTGAATTTGTCTCCATGAGCTCATCATTCATACTGCTGGTAGGAAACTTCAAAGTTTCAGAGGCTTCAGTGGGAACCTGGTGATGCTAAAGATGCCATGTCGGTAGAAACTGAGGCTACAATTCACACACACTCACCAACACTGGACAATAGAAGATGGAGAAACGTTGCTGGTCTGATGA
>JBAGKP010000018.1:1913289-1925642 GCA_037177255.1 Melanotaenia maccullochi
CATGGACTGGGAGGGTTTTGTCTGGCTGGTTTTGACACCAGAGGACAGAGTTTGTCCAGAGAGGAGGCGAGAGAGGAACAGAGTGTTTCTGTTGCCTCATTAACAGACAGTTAAGTCCTACTTACAAACTTTTTACGAAGATTGTGGCATCTATGAAAATCTTCGTATCTTGGATTTGTTGTTGTGTCAGAAGTAATCATAGAAACACTCTGGAATACTCTTACGAACATTTGAGTACCAACATGTTTGGAGAAAATGACTGTGTCGTTTTCTGATGTGTGGTTAATTAAAATGCAATAATGAAATGACAGTAAAGTTTTTGTCAGATTTGTAAAAACAACTTGGTACTTTACAAAGCATTTGTTATTTTAAAATAAATAGAAAATATTACAGATATTATCATGATAATTTCAATCAGGGGAAAAATAAAGTATGTCTGATTAATTTAATTCACTCAACAAGTCGCAGTCAAGATGGATTTAATTCTATTGCTGGTTAAAATAAAACCGTCCGTGTAATAGACTGAACACACGTGCACACCAGATCTTTTCTGTCAGCCACAAGAATGTCACTTCATAACGTCCACGTCATGACGACCATGTGGTCTCCTGCTTCCCAGGAAGAGAACTCCTTCATCCTGTACTGGGGCTTCATGGGCATGAACCTCCAACATGTAGCAGCTGGTGACTCATTTATAGATGTCTTTTAATAACATTTTCCACAACAGTGTTATTTATTATGATTAGCTTTATTACAAGAGCAAATATTGAAGTTCTCTATAGCTTTATATTCTATTAACTTAGTTCATAAAGCTGCTTTTACATGATCTCCAGCTCACTGTGTGGTTGTTTATGACCAAGTTATCACTTTACAAATAAGGACAATCAGGTTTCAGTGCACATCTTTACTATTACTTACCTTTATTCATTCTTTGTCCTTATGTTTGTTTGCCTGGTCTGTCTTACCTTTGTGGCTGCACATGCTCCTTCAGTCTGATGACCTTTTAGTGGTATTCTTCATCCGTCTAAGAGGAAGGAGAAATTTTGCAGTCTACAAACACATTCATGAATCTGATGGAGACTTTCATTAAACACTTTATAAAAACAACTTTAGAACTAATTAAATTTGGTAAGAAGATATTGGTGAACGAGGCCTGGTGTTGAGCTGGAAAAAAACTTGTTATGAACACAAAAAAATGACCCATAAAGTCTCTGTTTAGAGTACGAGAACTAGTCCACATAGTGCAATATGTGAACTGCAGTCTGTAAATTCTGACTATAACCGCTGCATTTTATCCTCATGAGCCAACACCCTGTATACAGTTTCTGTGAACTGGGCGTCGACCCTGTTCACACTCTTGTTGGTTTTGAAGTGCTCATATATTAAGTGCAGTAGAACTGAGAGAAGCGGGTGAAAACTTTGCTGCATTTAAGCATCTTTAGCAGTCGGCCATGTTGGAGCTGCTCAAAGAAAAGAATAAGAAATGTCATCCTGTCAGGACGCATCCGTAATGGCCAAAAACTGGTTACCCCCACATCTGTGGTAAGAAATAAAATAAGGACATGAAGCGGAAAAATGTTAAAGGTAGGGTAGGAGTCGTTTTCCAGCAGCATTTTACTATATTGCTTAAAATCCCCTCTCACCCTGATTGCAGCCAATTAATTAAATGTTCTAACACAAAAATGAAAAAAGTAGACACCTGTGGAACGAACAGGACTGAAAAACACCATCCAATCATTTTGACCGGCTGTTCTGAAAGACTGGTTGGTGATGTGTATCAAACTCAGCTGCCATGTGTCCCTCCTCCCTCAACCCCTCTTCGTCTACAAATCGCTGGCTCTCAGAGACTTGGAGCAGTTGTAGAGGCAACGAAGCCAGAGCCAGAGCTTGGCTAGCTTACTAACTAAAGATACCACTTTTTGTGGCAAAAAGTTTCCTCTATCGAGTCAGAAAAGAAGAACTGTTTTGGAGAAGGCTACTTCCAAGAAAAAAAGCTGAAGTAGAGCCAAACAAGAGCACTCGCAAAGCCTCGGTGTTATGACCCCTTTTTGTCTAGGGGAAAAGGGTCGATAACAAACCGGACCAGACTTCATCAAAATGGTATAAATAAAAGTATTTATTAAAACGATTAAATAAATACAGATTCCTATAAACAAAAATACAAATACCGGGTTCAATAAACAAAGAAAGGGTTCCTATAAACAAAATATACCATGTCCGGTTACAAATAACATAAAGTGTCCTTTTTCAGGTTTACTATACAAAACAAAACAACCGAAAATAACTAACTGAAACCTCCTCCTATTGAGGGAACCGATAACTTTAACTTTTAACAATGGAAAACAAACCACAAAAACTTTCTATAAACCAAACTTCGCGCATACATATCAAACATAAGCTGAAATAGAAATAGTCTTTTCTGTCAATTAGAAAAGCTCTCACAGATACTACAGCCACTTCTAAACCCACGAAAGAGTCTATTCCAAGCCGGCGAAGTGTGTGCCCACGGTACACAGTCGCCCAGAATGATGGTGAAGCTGGCTTTTATCCATGAGGCACCGCAGAAGTGGGTCTTGAGTTGAGCAGCTCTGACATGAAGGGGGAGATGTTCCACAGCTTTGGAACACAGAGAAAGCTCTGCCGCCCCTGGACTTGAGTTTAGCAGACGGGAGCTTCCGAAAGAGCTGAAGAGGACCTCAGAGTCCTGGCTGCAGCATGGTGGTGTAGCAGCTTGTACTGGGTCCTAAAACTAACAGGAAGCCAGTGCAAGGAGGCGAGCACAGGGGTGATGTGGTCAAGTCGTCTTGTCCCTGTAAGCATTGTCCATTGTCCAAGTCAAAGCCTTCTTTCAGAAAATAAACACAACATGTACATTACACCATCATTTAACTTTCCTTTCACACAGTGTCTACTAAATCCCCTCTTTTTTCTTGTTTCTCTCTCTTTTTTTAAACACGGAATAAGGCATCCGCAATCCGGTTGTCAACCCCCTTCTTATGTTGTATTCTGAGATTGTATTCCTGGACTATGAGTGCCCACCGCATCAGTCTCTGGTTGCTATTATACATTCTGGCTAGGAAATGTCAAGGGATTGTGGTCCGTGTAGACTAAAATGGGTACAGACGAGGATCCCACGTACGCATCAAAGTGTTGAAGTGCCAACAGAAGCGACAGAGTTTCCTTCTCGATGGAGGAGTAGTGCATCTGGTGCCGGCTGAACTTCCTAGAGAAGTAACAGATGGGGTGATCAGTTCCATCTGCTCCGCTTTGTAGAAGCTCGGTGCCGGCCCCGACCATGCTGGCATCAATCTCCAGCATGAAGAGTTTTGTCATATCGGGTGCAGCTAACACTGGCGCATGTCTGAGCAGGGCTTTCACACTGTCGAAAGCGTGCTGGCAGTCTGGGGTCCACTGGAAAGTTTGTTTAGGACTCATAAGGGTAGTTAAGGGGTTAACAACGGTGGCAAAGTTTCTGCAAAAGTTTCGGTAATATCCGGCCATGCCCAAAATCGCTGCAGTGCCTTTCGGTTCTCGGGGACTGGAAACTATGTGATGGCTTCTACTTTAGCCTCTAAGAGACGCACTTCCCCTTGTCCCACCTGTCGGCCTAAATAAGTAACAGTCGCCCGGCCAAACACACATTTGGCTAGGTTCAGCATCAGTGACGCGCCAGCCAGCTTGTACTGGGTCCTAAAACTAACAGGAAGCCAGTGCAAGGTGGCGAGCACAGGGGTGATGTGGTCAAGTCGTCTTGTCCCTGTAAGCAACCAGGCAGCAGCGTTTTGAGCTGCAGTCGGTGCAGAAATGAATGGTTAATGCCATAATACAGAACTGCAATAACCTAAGCTGGACATGATGAGCAGGTGGAGGACTTGTTCTAGGTCATGCTTGGGGAAATAAGGCTTTAACTTGCCAAGCAGCCTAAAAAGGAAGAAAATGTATTTTAATACAGAACTGACCTGCAGGTGGAAGTTAAAGGAGCTATCAATAATCACACCCAGATTTTTAACATGGGTTCGGCAATGCGAAGTAAGCAGACCGACAACACTAACCATTTAGAAACTCAGAACTTCCAAAAACTACAATTTCAGTCTTTTCCTTATTTAAGCGAGTCAGTAGGAGTTGGTGGTCCATCGTATCAAAGGCTGCAGTCAGGTCTAAGAGAATCGGGACAGCAGCACTTCCAGAGTCAGTAGCTAAAAAAATGTCATTAAAAACTCTTTTCAGTACTGTGGAGGGACTTAAAACCAGACTGAAACTTTCTAAAACTTTACTAAAATCTAAGTGAGACTGTAATTGTATGTGCCAATTTTTTCCAAAGACTTTTGATCAAAAAGGTAGTCTAGAAGTCGGCATTTATACCTTTAAATATTTATTTATTGCAGTTTGTATATAAAACTACAAGCGTCACCACAAAAAGTCCATTACTGATTAAACAACTTTGTTATCTCAGTTTTCTCTTCCCATGAATTGATATGTGAGATTCTTGTGATAATACATTACTGAGTTTCTTACCTTCTAAAATGCAGTAAGTGGTAAAAAAGCACGTCAGCTAATGGCTAATGGGTTAGCAGCAACAGGAAGCTCACAGCTCTAACAATACAAGGCACTCTGAGAGGAAAATGCCATTTACGTCACACAAAAAGCTTGTTAGAGGTTTAGAAGCACATCCTCTGCTCTGTTCTTAGTTAAATGTTCACACAATCATTGTTCTCAGAAAAGTTGATTTAGACTAAAAACATCCTGGAGTTGAGGATTCAACATGCTTCAGCCTGAGTGAAACTACGGTGTTTCTTACATCGTAGTATTGGTGTATACTCCTACACTCCTGTTACATTCATTTACTTAGACTGAAGGGGAACAAGTGTTCTCATTATACTCAAGCTGAAAAAAATCTGTTTCCTCCTTATTCCTCCTAATTGCTTACAGGAGGTTGTAAAGAATGCTACCAGATTAGCCAGGTTAGATAAACCAAATAAACTATTTGGCTTTAACCTGTTAATCCCAGGAAGAAAAAAAAAAAAGCTAAAAAGTAACTGAAGAATTGCTCTAAAATAATAAAGTTGATATTCATGTTATTGGTGTCATCTAAGAAGCTCGGAAAAAAGATTCCCAGTGTCAGAAATGTTGTGTCTGTTATGTGAGTAAATTACATAGAAATGTTTCTATACCCCTGATGATGGTGATGGTTTCTGGGTGTTGGTGTGTGTTATGTTCATGTTTTTGGGTTTCTGTTCCTGCCTCGTTAGTTCATCTGGTCTGATTAATCATCCACTTCACCTGTGTCTTGTTACTCCCTCTGTGTATAAGTACTCCTGGTTTTCAGTCAGTCCTTGTCAGATCCTCTCATTTGGTCATGTGTGGTTTAGTTTGTTGGATTTATCCCTGTCTTGAGTTCTGGAAATAAACCTGCACCTGCACCAATTCTGCCTCCTGCCTCTGACTCCTCACCTCCTCCGACGTCCGCCATTCATGACAGTGATAGAGGATAACACATCAACACATGTCATTGATTACCTTCAGCAACTTAGTAATTTATAAACTTAATGTTGGACCTAGAACACACTTGGTCTGGTTTTATGAACATTAGGGTCTAAATTTTAAAAACTATTAAGAGTAACATTATTCTCCTGTTTTTGTTGCTGTTGCTGTTTAGGTATGGTATTGGGAAATTTTGTGCCTTTTTCATGCCATTTTGGCTTTCTGATTAAATATAGCTGAAGTTTTCTAAAACATATCATTTTAGAATTTTATTGTCGGTTCCTTGAATTAGCTTAAAATTGTAAAGATACACAAAAACTAACTAATTTAAAGCCGAGGACAAAAAATGTTAATGCTATTGAAAACCAGAACACTAGGCGTCTATTTTAAATTTTCATATTTGTCCACTTTTTTTCATATTTACAACAAGCAATCGGGATTTTTCTTTTTTTTTCAGATTTTTTTTTACCATATAAAACGTGGTATTTGTAAACAAAATAACATTTAAAGGGCTAAAAAGTACAATTAATCTGTGTTTTCTGTTATGTATCCAATATATCTAATATATATATATATATATATATATATACTTCTTCCGGGGACTCGATCTGAATCCAAGTGGTGTTTTGTTGCTGGACTTCTGTGCTCGTCATGTACTGTCTATAACGAACACCTTGTTCAGGCATAAGAGTGTCCACATGTGCCCGGGACACTCTAGGCTGCAGTACGATGATCGACTTTGTAGTCGTGTCGTCGGCCGCATGTTCTGGACACTGGGGTGAAGAGAGGGGCGGAGCTTTCAACTGATCACCTGGTGGTGAGTTGGGGAAAGCTCAGGAGGGGAAAGCAGTGCTCCATCAACACTGTGTACAGTGGGGATGGGGGGGGCTGCTGACCTCGACTCGGGACGTTGTGAGGCGGTGGAGGGAATACTTCAAAGACCTTCTCAGTCCCACCAACACGTCTTCCGATGAGGAAGCAGAGTCTGGGGTAGCTGGTGCTGGCTCTCCCATCTCTGGGGCTGAGGTCGCTGAGGTGGTTAAAAAGCTCCTCGTGGCAAGGCCCCGGGGGTGGATGAGGTCCGCCAAGAGTTCCTTAAGGCTCTGGATGCTGTAGGGCTGTATTGGCTGACATCCAATATAAAATCCAATATGTTTTAAAAGACTGGCTCATTTAAACTAGAAAAATATTAAGAATGAATTTTTTACAGCAGCTTTTGCAAAGGTGACATTTTTGTCCTTTATTTTTTAAATTCAGGAAAGAAATAAAAAGCAATTGGGCCTGATTCAGCAGAAAAGACTCAGCAGGTTCCTGCTCTGCAGAAACATAGACAACAACACATAGATGGTACAATCACGCATTCTTACAGAGGGAGAAAACAGTGGTCGGAGGAGACTGTGGGGCCACATCTTCGGTCACAGCAGTAACTGTTGAGTGGTTTTAAACAGTCGTGCTGATGTTCAAGTGCTGAAATGCTGTGCAATCTTGTTCCAGGCTTTGGTCAGCCCATAGAACAAAGATCTTTGTCCATAGCGGTTCCTAAAGAGTGGTCATCGCAGAAGTCCATTTGTTACTGACTGTAAATGGACAGTACTTTTAAAGTGCTTCTTAGTTACACGTTGACCACTCGACGCTTACAATGAACCAGTCTGGAGAAGGCTGGTGCAGTCCTTTGTCTCCACGCCCCAATTAACAAAACTCAGTTTCCCTGAAGGTGCACAAAATGACTGAGAGCCTGACAAACTTGTGATTGCGTGAAACAGCCTCGCATGGTGAGTTCCCAGGTGTACATAGTGAGGGTTAGGTGTGCTGAAGAGCCAGTCCCTCGCGCGTAGTAGGCCGATACTTGCTTAGATGGATGTTTTTTGCGGCGGTATGTTTATTTTTCTCTCACGTCGCGAGAAAAATCAGATCAAAGCAGATAGATTTTCATTCCCTCCTGCATGAGGCAAACTTATTTCTATAGCACATTTAAAATACAGCCTATTACAATAAATACAATTAAAAGCAAAACAGGAACAATAAGAGATGAATAGTAAATAATTAATTAAAAATAAGTTTTTAAAAGATTAAGCACAGCCAAAAGAAAGATAAATTAGTTTTTAATTTAGCCTTGAATTTATTTATGGAGGCTGAGCTTTGGAGCTATTACAGAGAAAAGCACGACCCCCCCTTCAGGCTTCTAGATGCGGGAACAGAGCCGTTGATTTGTAGAGCGAAGACATCTAGTGGCAGAATGAAGGTCCTTTAAGTACAATAAGAGGTTGTTTGTAGAGACATGGATTTGTTTGTGGAGTGTGTGGGAGCACTAACATCCCATCAGGGCACTGAACACCCGGATGATACGGTGATGACTGAGTCTGTATTATTAATGTGTCCATCATCAGCCAGAACGCTCAAGCAGCACTTTGTGTTTGTTACAAGTTCTTCTTGTTTGCGACTGAGAATCAATGAAAGTTTCCGTGGATCTCATCCATTATAAAAGGTTTCTTTCTCCAGATGCTTCTTCTTATAGTGCACTTCCATGTTTGTTGCCTAAATAACGACTGATAAATAATTTTACCTGCACTGATGTGTGCTTGTATGTAACTAATTTCAAGTTGCATTTACTCTTTTTTAATGTAAAGGATTTACCTTTCTCTAAAAATTTCAAATTTATTTTGTTCACTTGATTTAACCATCAATTTTATTATATTCTTTGTATTGTATTCTTTGTGTATGTGTAATCGTTGGATAATATAATCATATTATATTATCCAAAGCAAAACAGCATGTTTTTTTGTTTTGTTTTTGTTTGTTTTCTTTGCTTTTTCTTTTTCTGTTTGCCTTCAGTGTTCTGGACTGTGATGCTGAAGAGCCAGATTACCCATTTAATTTACTAATGATAACAATGAATTACATTATATTATTCGGGTGAGAGAGCAAAGAAGCCCTAAACTTTCCATGATGCATATTGTGGTTAAACATGATAGCACAGTTTAGTTAGCAACTCTTTGTGAAAAAATTAAAACTGTTTTAATTTCAACTTTTGTTTAATTATAATACCAAGACTTTAAAAACCCTGCTTGGCAACAACCTTGTTGGTAAAATAATATAAACAAGAATCATCAGGACACAGAGACACTGTGAGCTGTATAGTGCAAACTATGCACAACCTTGAGGTTAACAGGAAACATGACTAAATAAAACCTGCCTCCAGTACACACACAAGGCAACGTAGGATCATCTGCTGACATTTGAACCTCTGACAAAAGGATTCATTAACTCCTTCAGGTGAGAGTGATCCCTATTTTATACATTAGATCCTGGGCCAATAATGAGACAGGGAAATGTAGGGGGAAATTCCTTTCTTTATTTATTCATATATCATTTTTCCCAAAGGTGTGAAAGTAGAGTTAGCTCCAAGGGGAACTGAAGAGTTAAAGCACTAATAACTGAGGAAAAAGCTGCTGCTGTCACATCAGTTTACTGGACTTTCGCTACAGTGAAAGAAACCTGTTTTCTTCTTCTAAAATGTGGAAATGAAACAGGGTTAGCTTTTTTTCTTCTTTCTAATCTGTGAGTAAACAGAGCAAATTTCCACACTGGATCCAATACTGTACCGTGATATTTAGCAAAAGTTGGAGTCAAAGGAGAAACGTTTACATTCATACAAATACAGTTTCTGTTAACACATCATGTGTCGACCGCCATGTTGGTTGCATCCTCGTTGTAAACGACTGTTTGTTGTCTTTGCTGCGTTATCATCGTTGATAAAATGGGAGTCTCGTGTTGTGTGAAAGATGGCCACACTAACCCACACGATTAAAAAAAGGTGGAAAAGTAGCCATGATGTTAGATTTTTTCGGTTTCCCACTTTTAAAGAGGCTTTGGACAGCAGGTTGAGGATGTAACTGAGACATCGGACGGCCCGGTCGCAGCGGTGAGGGAAAGACATCACGTTCACCACCAGCTCCCTTCATGCTCTTTGCTCTCGGCATTTTCATAAAGGCAAGTAGGAGAGTTTTTGTTTTTGTTTTTATTGTGTGAATAATGTTAATGAATAAACTTTATTTGGCTTTTTAAAGTCGCTATATTCACATAGGCTAACTTCATTTGTAAACTAGAGGCAAAGAGGGAGGGAAATAGTTTGTGTTTGATCAGAGTTTATTTTATTTAATCATCTTCATATAAAACCTCACAGAGTGAATGATTTTAGAGATACAGGTAAATACCAAGAGTTCTGTGAGATCTGATGGGATGTTAACTGTTTGGATGAAGTGGTTCAGATTGTAAAATGTAATGGAGGCATCCAGTGTTAACGAGTTTTTTAATAACACCAAACATGTGATTGCAGGTCAGCCAGCGTAAGAAAAGATGGAGGCTCAGATTGTTCACCATTCCTGTTTCTAGGACACACATCAGTTACACAAACGCTGCAGCTCTGCAGGACGAAGAAGGCGGATCAGCTGAGGAAAGAGACGCTGCAAGCAGCAGAGATGGAGAGCTACAGACCATGAAGAGGACACCTGATGCTGGAGAAGATGGTGATCAGCTGATGACCATGATGACGATGATGTGTGTGTACAGTCAGACTGTTGGAAGTTTTTTTTTTTTTATATATTATTTGTGTAGCAAAAATATGCAGCTTTTTGTTGTTGTTGTTTTTATACATGGCTTAAACATGACTAATAAAGTGTGTCAAAGGCATTTTTTAAGTATTTTGACTTTTCTTTGCCTCTAAGCACATAAATAACCAGCGTCAGTTTGATAATGAAAAATACATTAAATTTTACTAACATTAAAAATCGTGGAGATAAACACTGAATAGAAACATGATTGTTAACCAGATGAGAAGCTGGACAGTGTTACTTTTTCATAAAAGTTTTTATTGAAATCCTCAGTCAGAATAAACAGCAGCAGCACAACGTTAAACAGATCAAATTGCAATTAAAGAAAATAGAGAATATGCACATGTTATATAATAAAAACACTGAAGTTGTGGCCTAATATCTTCAAGTAATGTAGTGAGAAAATTTTACATCTTTGCATAGAAATTTCAACACTGAAACAATCTAATGTGCAATTGTGGTAAAAATAAAAACAAACTATGTGTAAATTTGTCAAGAAGAGGAACAATGAGAGCAGATCCAGAAATGCTGCAGGCTGTAGACCTCCATGATGACCCAGAGCTTCAGTGGAGAGTCAGTCAGTCAGCGTGTCTGACATAGACCCATTGCTGTCTTGGTTAGTTTTTAGGAACTCCTGATGACTGACAGCTTAGTTTACCTGTAAAAGCTGTAGGAAATGTTGTGTTTCTGTACAGGTGTAGCAGCTGGTTGTCTGGTGTAAGGTTGGATTGAAGCTTGTTGCTTCTATCTGCTGGAGCTTTCTCACTTCTTCCTTTTTTCTACTTTTCATTCATTACTTTTCATTCGTAATTCTACTTTTCATTACTCTCCTTTTTTTTTTCTGTCCCCTCTAGTCAGGTCCAGCAAGATAACATGAATTCCTTAATTACAAATAAATAACATAAAACAATAAATTTAAAGAAATAAAGAAATAAAAAAATGACATTATCAAAAGAAACCTTATACCCATAAAGCTCTTAGCAAAGAAAATTTGTTTGGCACAACCCAGCAGCTAGACCATTATTCTGCCGCCACCATGGCAGGACAGGGCAAGGTAAAAGAAAAAGAAAAAAAAACTGAAACCGTGATAGAGTTCCCTGGTTAATTCCTATTAAAAGAGGGTTACAATAATCCAGCCGGGAGTTTATAAAAGCATGGATTACCAATTCCATGTCACACCTTGAAAGGAAGGGTTTAACCTTTGAAAGATGTCTGAGATGAAAAAAGGATGATTTTACCACCCCACGTGGTTAACAAACCCAAGGCCACCATTTATTTTTACAACTAAGTTGGTGACAACAGACTTAAAGTATGGAGTCAGAGCTGAGAGATCAGCACAAATAAAACCACTTCAGTTTTATGTTCATTAAAATTCAAAAAGTTAAGATCCATCCATGACTTAATATCACTGAGACAGTCGAGAAGGAGTTGAGTAGAGTGACCATCAGACTGCTTGAAGGAAGTAGATTTGACAGTCTTCAGCATATAAATGGAATGAAATGTCGTGTGGCAAAAGGTGCAATGAAAAAAGAAGAGGCCCAAGAACAGAACCTTGTGGCACCCCCATAGCAAGCCAGCAGTGTAGGAGATAAAAAACATCAATCCTCACACAAAAGCTCCTGTCAGAGAAGTAGATCTTCATCCACTGCAGAGCTGAGCCCGTAATTCCCACCCATCGCTCCAGCCGAGAAACAAAATATCATGCTCTACCGTGTCAACAGCAGCGGGAAGATCTAAAACTACAAGCAGTAGTCATTAAATATACTTAAACGAGCTGATTCTGTGCTGTGAAATGCTTTAAAACCAGACTGAAATACTTCTGGAATTTTATGCTCATCTAGGAAGTCTTTCAGTTGAGTGTAAACAATATTTTCCAATATTTTACTCAGAAAAGGTAACAAGGTAAGTTCTTACACGTCTTGTTTGAGGCTTGCAAAGAGTCAGGTTCATTGGCATTTAAAACAAGGTTCAATGTGTTATAAAGAACACAAGGATTATGTGAGTTAGCAGCAATAAAATCAGAAAAATACTTACTGTTAGCAGCCTTTACTGCTGCCCGATAACAGCTCCAGCTGTTTTCAAATGAAAGCTGTTGTCCATCTTTCTTCCACTTCCTTTCCAGCCTCCTGCACTCCCTTCTGATAACTCGCGTGTCATTTAACGATAATTGTCTTTTAACCAAGGCATATATATATATGTGTGTGTGTGTGTGTGTGTGTGTGTGTGTGTGTGTGTGTGTGTGTGTGTGTGTGTGTGTGTGTG
>JBAGKP010000018.1:2180695-2191715 GCA_037177255.1 Melanotaenia maccullochi
ATAATAATAATAATAATAATAATAATAATAATAATAATAATAATAATAATAATAATAATAATAATAATAATAAAACGAGTTTATTGAGCCATTTTTTTTATATTTCTGTATTAAATTTTTATTTTTGCAGTTTCGGTCCTCCATACATTCTGACATAATACAAAAGCTGAATATTCCCAGCTTTCTATATTACCTATTATTACTTTTTTGGCATTTTGGAGGTGACGTGAATTTCCGTGATTCTTTCAAATTATTCAGTAGTGGTTGCTGAGCGGTACTATTAGCTGTACAGCGTTTATTGTGGTTATATTGAATAAGGACAACAATTTAAAGAAATAAAGCTGTAAACAGAATCTGAAGTTATTATGGTTGTCGTATATTTTCTTCATACTGTCACGGCATAACTGGAACTTTTCTATCAGCCAGTTTGTTGGGAAACGATTATGATGTTCCCATTATTTTGTCCATCAGTTGTTCTCGTTACTATTCTTGTTATCGCGAGATGTGGAGAGCCCACCCTGGAGTTCCACAGCGCTGATAGTGAATAGCCACTGCTGTGGTTACGGGTGGAGGAGAAGAAGTCGCGGAAGAGTCAGCAGTGGCAGGGGACTGATGGTTTGGAATTAGTCTAGTAGATGTTATAATATTACGTGTGTTACTGGATCTTTACAAAGCCAAAAGAGAAGGGAAGGGAAAAATAAAGAAAGATGGCGGCCGCGGCCTCGCCGGGCTCCGGCTCGTCCACCTCCTCAGACTGGATTGTACTGAGAGACGGTTGCCTGCGTTGCGACGAGGAGGGCCTGCGAAGCCTTTCCTACCACCCGGCCCTCAACGCTATCTTAGCCGTTACCAGTCGCGGCAGCATCAAAGTGATTGACGGAACTTCGGGAGCCATTCTCCAGGCTTCAGCGTTGCACGGTAAGTACCGGAGTTCTCTGTCATGCCCTGACAACGTCAGTTTCAGTTTTGACAAGCCAACCACAGATTGTCAACACAGGTTTCTGGTAGAGTTGTAATACCAGCTCGCTGCCGTTAGCGTTTCATACGGGCCTAGTTGGGTTACTTAGCAAACATGATTTGTTTAGAGCGATTTGCTTATGTAAAAATTCTGTCACCATCTTCACACTTTGATGCATTTGTGACCTGAGACGTCAGTGTTTCACAAATGTCGGGATTTGATAGTTTACAATAGATTCATCATGACATCTGCAGGCTAGCCAACAGTTAGCAAGTGGACATAGCATAGCTCTAGCTAGCCGGTTAACCTTCCTTGTAAATTTTTGTTATTCTTGTGGTAACTTTGACATGTCGGTAGTAGTACAGGTCATATCTTGGACACTTGACGTAGCACGATAACCAGTACCCTAAAATTATTAGCTGTCTGAAGATGCCTGACTTTTAATTTGAGAATTGTTGTGGTAGCCACTAAGCTAGCTAGCAGCTCATTAGCCGCATAACTTTACAGTTCGCCGGGCGCTGTGACAGTCAATTGAAAGCATCAGCGTGATGCTCATAGTAAACGGACTTAATGTAGTTACCCTAACAGAATGGACATGTATGTTCTTGCTGTCTTATCTTGGCTAATTCAACCCAGCGACTTAATCAAACGTATAATTACATGCCGGCTTGTAGTTATGTTAGCCAGAATGGACGAGGTCTGTCTTTCTTTCTTTCTTTCTTTCTTTCTTTCTTTCTTTCTTTCTTTCTTTCTTTCTTTCTTTCTTTCTTTCTTTCTTTTTTAAGGAGTTACTAATAAGTTGTTGAGCTGTGCTTCTCACTTAGTTATTTCTATTAATAGTCGCCCTCATTGTCGTTTACATATCACTGCTTATATAGTAGTGTTTTTTTGTGTGTAGGGACTTTTTCATTCTTTTTGTCAATCTTTATTTACATATAAATTACAGTAATCTTGGACGTAAAGACTTGGACGTCAGTCTTTCTAGAGCAGCTTTTAGATGGAGTTGTATACTTTAATGAAGAGATATTTAGCAGCACATCTGTTTGATGACATATGTTACACAAAACATCCCCAGATCTCTAAGACCAGGAAGCAGAGTGATCCAGTTGCTCCCTGCAGAACCAGGATTCCTCATGGTTCAGGCTGAAAACCATGTTACTAAAAACAGTGTAAAAACATCTATAACTCTTTCTCAGATTTTGTTTTTGATATGCTGCAACCTGTTCAATGTTCACTGATTACCTAAAGGCAAAGGAAAATCTGTAAGGACTTCTAGGAAAAAAACATTTCTTTGATCAGTAGTCTCGCTGATGGTCCACATGCCAGAACCATTTAACTTTTACTTTAACTCTTGAGATTTTAAATTTTTTTTACAAGTTTCCTAACCAAGACAGATACTAGTTCAGTCAGCTCCTAATAAGCAGCGATATACATGTAGTTTGTACCACTATGTACAAATACAGCATATAGTGCATCAGAATGAGAGGACATAAGGATATTGTAATAATTTGGTTCTGTTAGGTCTGACCTGATAAATAATATTCAGCCCTGACATTTGCAGTCAGATGTTTTTGCCTCCAAATTCTTTACAGTTTCTGTGAATTTATTTGATGAAACCAGTTTGCTCAGATTCCAGAGGGCGCATACGCATAAGGATCCAGTCTTGAGGGTGAAGACAATAATGTCCTGTATGTTTTTTGTGATATTGGTTTGAAATGTGGTAGAAGCAGACCTCCTGAAGTTTATAAGATAGTTTTAGTCTTTAAGAGGACAAAGTAGATAGTCCAGTTCAAACTTAGGAAGGCTGCTTTTAATGAGTGTAAGTGTTATGGTAATGAAAAATAGCATTTCCATACACAATCAAAGACTTAAAAGTGGAAATGATTAATCTCTTTTGGCTTAAAATCAAAGATGTATGATTTCAATGTGTAAAAGATCATGAAGTGTATTGATAGCTTGTATAATCAGATGGTGCTCCCATGCAGGTTAGATATGGTTATAGAGGATATCATGGTGATTCTACTGTCATGTCTTGGATCTGTAGAATTCCAGATAACAACAGAAGTCTTCTCAAGCACTCAAGACTAATGATTCAGGGTAACGTCTGGTCCAGCAGAACCAGACTCGGGGAGGGTGGCCATCTGCCTCGATTAGATGGTGTGATGAGAGGACAGTAGAAGAGGGAGAGACAACAGTCATTATGTACACTGAGCTGGTTGGTCAGGATAAAGCTGCTCCAGAGTCAGATGAACCCATAAAACCCATAATGTGTGTGTGTTAAAAAGTTTACGTATGGGTTGGTTAGTTGTCACCATAAGCAGACTGTCCTTGTGTCTGTCACCAACTACACTGTGTCTAGTTAAGCTTCCTCTTATTGGGTGTTTATATTGCAACTAAATCTGTCACCTCTACTGTAGTATTACAAACTTTAGAAATAACAGTATACGCTGGGAAAATTCCAATTCTTTTTTTTTGTCACTCATTTTATATAACTTTTGTTTATTTTTTTAATTAAAAAAAAGGTTCTGCTGAGAACCATCAGGCCGTGTTTTTACGGTCTTTGGTTTTTTTCTTGTCCAGCCACCCACCAGTGTGATGTCTGTGTCCAGAATAACCCAACAGATGGAAATCTGTCAAACCTTTAAAGTATCTGGAGGACACTACAGTTTCGACCCCGCTGACTGTACTGTGCTTTTATCATTGTTAAAGATGCAATACAGAACTTCAGCAGTTTTCTCAGTGAACCCCCCCCCGCATCTTGCCTGTGCTGTTAGTCTTATCTTAACTCTTCTCTAATCTTATGTTGTGTCTTTTTTTCTCTTCCTCTCCTCTGATAATATATTTTTATGTTTCTTTCCTCAATCAGCCACGGTGCACGTTTAGACCGGCTGCTGTGTTTGTATCTGTTTGCTAGCGTGTGGCGCGAAGCGTAAAGCCAAACTTTGCTGCAGCGTCCTGGATGAGAAAAGCCAGGTTGTTTCTCAGCATCGGGATGCAGCACATAATAGATGTCACTGCGCCATCAAACAAGTCCGGACGACGTGAACGGATCTAAGAAACACTTAAGTTCAAACCAATCGTATCCCAGACTGGGATCAGGTGTACTTTTTCCCGTTGTTTGATTTTCTGTGTGCTTGTTTTTCTTGATGTGGAGTTTGCAGCTGGGTCAGAGTTGTACCTGCAGCTTGCGTTAGAAGATGTCACATGTGACTCGTGACTCGTTCTACATTTCTGTTTGAAATGTGCGACAGGTCATCTTCATGTGTGTACAGAAGTATGAGGACAGTTGTTACACATGAGTTCCTACTAATGTTGGAAATTTAATCTCTGCAGTGATGTGGTGCAGAATTTCAATAGATATTTAAGTAAAGATGATTCTTGTTCAGGGTTCATTTTTCAGCAGTATCACAAGGGCACAGAGGAGACCGTGGTGATTTTCTGCTTTCATATAGCAGCTAAAGGATTAACTTGTGTTTACAGTTGGTCCAGCCCTCAAGGAGCTGCTTTAATTGTCAGAGCAACTGTCCCTAATGTCCACACCGAACTGGGTAAAAAGGATTTCTGCGTCCTGCTCCTTCTGCTTGTTGAGCAGCTGATTTCACTAAATAAATTTCAGTAAATTTTAGGCACATTGGGAGCAGATAAGTCATGCTAGAAATGCTTTAAATGACCATTCTGACTTGTTTTGGCCTGCCATGGCTGTGTTTTAAGCTTTGATGTCATTATGTTTTTACAGCTTATTTTGATGGTGTTTAAATGATTTTTACTCTTCAGTGTTCTCTCTGTGTGCTCTGTTGTTTTGGTGTAAATATATATTCTCTCTCCAGTTAGGATGTAAATGCTGAGGTAATACATGAGAAGGAGAGGATGGCTGTCAAGTGTTTTTCTGTTTCCTTGAATTAATAATTGAATTAGCATATGCTTAGTAAACTCTTCTCAGACAAATGTCTGTATTTGGTACAAGATAAGCGAGCAGATATGGTGAATGACTGCATTATTAGAAAATGACCTTCAACTGAAGGTTACTCTTGGACATCATTTAACTTGGTCTTTTCTCTTCCTTGCTTTGTGTCCTGTCATCCTGTCCCAGCTAAACCTGGCGGTCGTGTCAGGTGTCAGTACTTCCCTGCAGTGGACAAGGTGCTTTTTGTGGACGACTATGCTGTGGGATGCAGGAAGGACCTGAATGGAATTCTGCTCCTGGACACTGCTCTCCAGCCTCCAGTGGCCAAACCAGAGGATATGGTTCAGCTGGAACTGCCGGTCACAGAGGTGAGAGCCACAGACAACAGGAAGCCCCTTCTGGAGATGGTTCCTTATATACGACAGCCCTTTTCTTTCAGAACGAGAACTTTTTTTCACAACACTTTAGAATCACATTCACTCCTCAAACTCCGTTTCCGCCCACGTTTTCAGAGTGAAATGAAAGTTTTATTTAAATGTTACAGAAATTATATCACATTTATATTTAGAGCAGAAACAAAACAGACATAAAGAAATCACTGTTTTTACACATTCACCGGAGTCTTGCAGGGTTCTAGAGAACCAGACCTCAAAATCTCCAGAGTTTGAACGTGTCAGTAAATTGTCTGGAACGCTTGTTGCTGAGGGTTTGTTCTTCCTGCTGACTCGGATGCTCCTCGGTTTAGAAAGAGAAGAGATTTCTGCATTGCATCGTTCCCCTGCATTTCTGGAAAAGAGAAAATATCCGTCATCTATACAATTTCTCCTTCAGTAAATGAACGCATCACGTTGCTGTCCAGCCAGGGTTGGACAGAATTATTACGGGAGAACATTTAATGTCAGTTAGGCTAGTTAAACATCAGCACCATTTAAAGGTAGGGTAGGAGATCCTGGAAAAACGGTTCGAGTAAGCTACATTTTGGAAATACACAATTCAGAAGTCCAAACCCCTTCCTTCAGACTTCCCTCGAAGCCACGCCTCCAAAGCTCGGAACCGTGTAGTGCTTGTTCCTGAGGTTCACGAGCGCTGGGCAGCATCCATTTGCAAACCTTCGCCGACGTTTTCCTCATGGTGATGTGTGTATTGTAGTTGTCGGTATAGCACACACCCTACCAGATTCACCTCGAAAAATTCAAACCCGTTTGAATTACTGCGACTGCAGTTGGACGCGGTCTGTTCGCTTCACACATTCACCAGTTTGAGTCCAAACCCCATCACAACAGTTTCTACACCTACTTGTCATGCAGACAGCCCGCAGACTAGTGCAGACTAGAGCAGACTAGTGCCGACTAGAGCAGACTAGTGCAGACTAGTGCAGACTAGTGCGGACTAGAGCAGACTAGTGCCGACTAGAGCAGACTAGTGCCGACTAGTGCCGACTAGTGCGGACTAGTGCGGACTAGAGCAGACTAGTGCCGACTAGTGCGGACTAGAGCAGACTAGTGCCGACTAGAGCAGACTAGTGCCGACTAGAGCAGACTAGTGCCGACTAGAGCAGACTAGAGCAGACTAGTGCCGACTAGTGCAGACTAGTGCCGACTAGTGCAGACTAGTGCCGACTAGAGCAGACTAGTGCCGACTAGAGCAGACTGGTGTCGACTAGAGCAGACTGGTGCCGACTAGAGCAGACTAGTGCCGACTAGAGCAGACTAGTGTTGACTAGAGCAGACTAGAGCAGACTAGTGCCGACTAGAGCAGACTAGTGCCGACTAGAGCAGACTGGTGCCGACTAGAGCAGACTGGTGCCGACTAGAGCAGACTAGTGCCGACTAGAGCAGACTAGTTTCAGCTAGTGCCGACTAGAGCAGACTAGTGCCACTAGAGCAGACTGGTGTCGACTAGAGCAGACTAGTTTCAGCTAGTGCCGACTAGTGCCGACTAGAGCAGACTAGAGCAGACTAGTTTCAGCTAGCGCCGACTAGAGCAGGCTAGTGTCGACTAGAGCAGACTAGTTTCAGCTAGTGCCGACTAGAGCAGACTAGTGTCGACTAGAGCAGACTAGTGCCGAGAAAAATCTGGCAAAAAGTGGTGGAGTGTGTGACCCGGTTTCTTTACTTAGCAAACCTGACCCGGTAAAAACAAACACGACACTGCAGGTCGTCCAGTTTGGTCTATCCTCTAACTGGCTGGGTACGTGTTAAGATGACAACATAACGCTGGAAACCAATGAATTTTCCAAAAGTCATAAGACATAATGTTATCTTACCTATCGAGTAGTAGAGCTCTTGCTCGGCTCTCCTTCATTATGAAAGTAGACTTCTCCTAAACAGTTTTTCTTTCCTGACTCAATATCAGCACCTTTTCTGCCATGATGTCCCTCACGTTAAAGTGTGTACTTTGGTGTAGTAAGCTAGCCTGATTCTCACTTCGTTGCCTCTACAACTGCTCTGAGCCTTTGAGAGCACACAATGTGTGGAGCAAGAGGGGAGCGCAGAGGGGTTGAGGGAGGAGGGACACATGGCAATTTTTGTGTTAGAACATTTAATTAATTGGCTGCAATCAGAGCTCGTGTTGTGGAGGTTCAGCTGCTTTTACCTGCAATTTCCCAAAAAACTCATTGTTTCATCTAAATGAAGACATTTACGCAGCTCTCCTCATTTTATCTGTTTTCTCCTTATTCATGTTTTTTTTTAGAAATATTTTGACAGAAAACTTCTGAATGCGGTTGTTGAAAATGTGTAAACATTTCTTGATCTGCAGTTTAGAGAAGGCTTTGAGTTTTTCTGCCACTTATTAACCACGTTTATTAATCACAGCAACAGTCAGAAGTTTTATTTTCTGGTTGGAGAAGAACATGAAAGAATTAAATGTGAAATGCAGCTTTAAACACAGCAAGATACAGTCAGATGATGAATTATTCATAACAGATATCTCCGTTTCACAAAACATACACACATCCAAAAAAACACTCATTTTAAATTTACACCTCACTCACAGAGTAGACTGAAGTCTCTTCATATCTTGTGTGTCTGTGTGTGTGTGTGTGTGTGTGTCCAGGCCCAGCAGATGCTGTCGGCCTGTCAGGAGAAGATTGACGTGTCCAGCACAGAGGGCTACGAGCTCTTTATCAGCCAGCTTAAAGAAGGCCTGAGGAATACCTCACATGAGACAGCAGCCAATCACAAAGTGGCCAAGGTGAGTCTGGAAATGATTTACAGAAAGAAGCAAACAAAAACTTGTTCAGTAGTTTGGGGGCTTGCGTTTGACCAGAGTCTTGATGAAGGCCGTGGTCCTAAACATCCAGAGCAGCAGCATCTCAGAATCAGCTTTATTTTTATATTATTTATTTATTTATATTATTATCAAGGATTAACACCTACCAGGAAGTTTTTGCTGGCAGATGTGGTCACTCTAGTGGAAGTATTAGGATAAGTCAAAAGCAATAAAATAAGTAGGAATAAATTAAGTAGGAAATAATAGATAAACAGAAAATTACAGTTGGTACGAAACAAAGCAGCACGTGTTGCTCTGAAATGTGGTTTTATGACAAATGCAGCTAAAATGGACTCTCCTGGTTATGGGTGAAGGATAGATGGTTGTATTCACTGATTCATTTTTTAAATAATATTATTATGACAAAAACACCATCTATGTTTTACCCGAAACTTCCGTTTAGCAAAAACACATATAATTACTGGACAAGGCACACGGTAGGACCAAAGTGTAAAACAAGTTTAAGCCAACGTACAGTGATGTTTAGAGCCGTGCATGAGTGGAACTCAACACAATATTACACAACAATGTAATCTTATTGTTTTAAAAAGCTACTGAAAATATAAAATAATCAGATTTAAATTGAATAATATGATAGTGTATGATAGTATATAAGATAAGTATGACTACTTTGTAAATTAATGTATAAATTATGACAATGTGTGGGAATTAATATTCGTCCAAAAAGTAAGATGATCAAAATTTTATTTTAATATTTAATTTGTAATCTGTGAAAAATGTGAATTGTATACTTTTTTTACTGTAAACTGACCCCAGGAAGAAGAGCTGATGCAGCATGCTGCTGACGCTAATGACAATCTACAGAAACATAAACATAAACTCTTATCTAGGGCTGTCTGCTACATACACAACAAAATATACAAATATCAGTACAGGAGCAACCAGTTAGCAGATTATCTGTTTAGTAAAGGGACTGCAGTGGGGAAGAAGCTGTTCCGGTTCCTGTTAGTCCTGGTCCGTGGGGTTCTAAGATTCCTGTTAGTTCTGGTCTGTGGGATTCTGAGATTCCTGCCAGTCCTTTGTGATGTTCCCTGCCCTCCCTGAATCCTGGAGGAGTACAGGTCCTGAATAGAGGGCAGGGGGCTTCAAGTGATGCTGTGCAGTCCTCACGGTGTGCTGTAGTCTGGTCTGGTCCTGCTTGGTGGTAGCTTCAGACCACACAGTGATGGAGGAACACAGGACAGACTCCATGACTGCTGGATAGACCTGCAGCAGCAGCTCGCAGGGCAGTTCGTGGTTCCTCAGGAGCAGGAAGTTCTTTCACTGCTGGGCCTTCTGGAGGATGGAGCTGATGTTTTCCTCCCACTTCACATCCTGAGAGACAGCCGATCAGAATCACTTGTGGAGGTATTCAAAAAGCAAACGTTCAGCAGACAGCGTAAAAGCTAAAGGAACAGGGAGGCATGTTTCCTATCAATGCCCTATTTATTAATGTTGGCTAAGGAGCTATATGCGTGTGTGTGTCTGTGTGGCTATTTACTGCTTCTTCTCAGTCATGGTGAGACTCTAGTGTTACACTTATTCCGTTCGCCTTCACTGCCAAACCTGCTGTGTGTGAATTGTGATGTTATTGATAGTGTTTACAGTATTGCACTTTTCTTTTATTTAAAATATTTGACATTAGATCAACTTCATCAGTAATTTACTGATGAAATGCACATTGTTTTTAACTTTTATTTCAAATATTAGATATTTGAAAATCTTGTTTTTATGCTACAAGAGGTTGTGAACCTACTTTGTGCTGATCAGCTGTATTTTATTTGGAGAGGCGTAGTGCAGAAGTTTTTTCCCTATTTTTCATGTTGACACTTACACTGTGTTGCTGCATAGCGGTGATCCGTGTTGTTTTTGAGAGTTTTTTTCTATATTGTATATTGTAGTAGTATTTAGTAACCTTCTCTTGTTCAATTTGTTATAACTGAATCCATAACAGAGCCATTCTTATTGACGACTAATCCAGCATCGTCTTCATCTTACCTGTACTTGGACAGGTCTCTTATCTCGTAAAGCGCTTTTTCTGAGTCTCGAGATGCTGCTGGGTAGCGACGGCTCCAGAAATACACATAATAAACGCAGAGATTTAAGGAGTGAAAGTTACGTAGTGCATCTTTAACGTCTGGATGTGAAGGACTCTGACACTGTTAGCTGACAACCAGACTGAGACAGAAATGAATGAAAAAAATCAGCCAGTCCTACCAGTCATTCAGCTGACTGTCTGATAGCAACTGGATATCGAAAGTCCCACACTGATTGGGCGCTACACTTCCTCCCACCAAACAGAGCAGCTCATGGCTGGATGTGTGGTGGAGCTGAAATGAAATCTCTTGTTCAGGCTGCGCTGCAAATAAACTATGAGGAAGTACAGCTGGGAACAATCATGGCAGCGGCTGGTTGCGTCTGTTGTCGTGGGTAAAGCTGGCGTGACTCTTATTCCACCAAAGCAAGACTTCAGCATTTGTTGTCTCTGTGCAAACATGTAGGCATGAAACTATGTCGTCATCAGCTGTGGAAACGAGACTTGTGGAAGGTATCTTTTTCTTTTTTAGACCCTCTTTAGACCCATTAATACATGAAAGTCTAGTTTAGAATGAAAAAGCCTCTGTAACCTGTTTCTGTTCACTTTATGGCCACATTGCTGCCTCCAGCTCTGTAATACAACATGCCACAGAGCAAAAGTTCTCTGAAACTGCTTCCATGAACACGATGGAACCAGAGCTGAGTCTAGAAGAACAGCTTTAGGTTGAGGTTCTTGGGGCACAATACTAACATATTAGTAGTGTGTTTTAGTGTATAGGCACGTTGAATGTTATTGTTTACGTCCGGTAATCCCGCGCATGCGCACTACGCTGGAGGGCAAAAAGCTC
>JBAGKP010000018.1:2202304-2215277 GCA_037177255.1 Melanotaenia maccullochi
CAGCAGTAAGACCTGGTTTCTGGTTCTGGCTGCTAGCTCCAGAGTTTCTGTCCCACCGTGATGAGACGGACGTCTCTAGAACCAGTAGAGTCTCTGCTGTCATGTGTGGAGAAATGATCAGAAGCTCTAAAGTGGACAGAGCTGTTGTCATGGTTTTCTGTTTTAGCTGATTCTCCCCATCGTGTTGCTACGCTACATGTTAGCATTCCTGCTGTCTGCAAACGTCCTCTGGACTGTAGGATCTCATGCTGCCTCCTGAACAGGTTTTAGTTTGTGATGAAGTCCAAATAAACGACACTCTGAATGTTTATAATGAATGTTTGTTCCAGCGTTTAATGATAAACACGGTGGACCAGAATTTGAGTCCAGCAGAGGTTTATAGAATTCCTGAGAAGCGCTATGAGCAGGAAAACTGGGAAATGTAATCCTGTGTTAGTGTGTGATGTGTGTAATGGAGGTATACAGTAATACATGCAGGTGTATCATTATTCCAGGTATTAATTGTAGGATCAGTCTTTTCTTGAATAGAAAACTAAATAAATTTATTGATTTGGAAAAATGAGAAGAAAGTTTCTCATTTTCATTCCAGGTTAAATTATTTTTCTTTTTCCTAAGGTGGAGAACTTCATTTCCTTCAAATTGGAGGTGTGTGTGACGATCTAGATGATGGAGACATGTTTATTGATGGCCCCCTTTCTAAAGGGGCTGAACAGCTGCTTGAGGGGGCCAAGCCCTCCTCCAACCCTTCCAGCCCTGGAGTCACAGGTTAGACCCGACAGGAAAAACCGGGACAAATTCTCCACACCACATTTAAAATGTGGATTTTAACTTTCCCCCCTGGTCCCCGTGCAGGAGTGGACCTCCTCGTGGACCAACCGCTGACCACCGAGTGTTTGATGTCCTTGGTGGAGATGACGCGCTTTGAGACGTTAACGCCGCGCTTCTCGGCCACCGTGCCGCCGTGCTGGGTGGAGGTGCAGCAAGAGCAGCAGCAGCGACGCCACCCACAGCACCTCCACCAGCAGCACCACGGAGACGCAGCCCAGCACACCCGCACCTGGAAGCTGCAGAGCGACAGGTAGCTCGCTTTGGTGGCTTCATCCGTCACGAGTTTAACTCTGGATGTATCTGAGTCCGGAGCAGCTTGTAGTCGGAGGAAGACACCGTTCTGCAGGGCTGGGCTAGTGGTCGGGCCACCTTGGCTCTGTCCATGCTAGACGCCACATGTAGACTCATCGCCTCTTTGTTTCATGTCTGTACTTCAGTTTTCTGCTGTGGAGCCAAGTTGGTGCTTTATAAAAGATAATTAAGATGATTATTTGGCTCGATTTGCAGCAAAGTCTTAGAAAAACATAAATGTTTCCATGAACTCGGCAGGATGTATCAGTAACTACAGTAGTTTTGTGTACATCAGCTTTAAACCAGAGTCTGGTTTAACCTGACTACAGGTAGGGATGTCATGATTCTAGACGTTCTTAGTACGATTATTGTCAGAGAAATCATCCGGATTATTCTGTGTTAATTTCCCAAAACTATAAATGTGTTAAATCGCATGAACACGTCTTTAAGTTTGATTTATTTCTATCTTTTCATACAACATAAAATAATACAGAAACAAAGTGAATTCCGTCTAAGTCTCCTCTGCTGTGTGACATTAAATGAATCCTTCATATTAACGTCCTGTGTTATGTCCACAGCTCCAGCTGGGACGAGCACGTGTTCGAACTGGTGCTGCCGAAGGCCTGCATGGTGGGGCATGTGGACTTCAAGTTTGTCCTGAACGCCAACATTGCAAACATTCCTCAGGTTCAGGTCACCTTACTGAAGAACAAGGCACCCGGGCTGGGCAAAGTCAGCGGTGAGGACCCTGTTCAGCTTGCTGCTGAGACTACTTTATCTTCGCTGCGTTAGTCACAGGAAAACATGGAGCAGGAAGCAGCACAGTATGTCAGATTTCTGTCAGCATGCTGACGGCACACCTGTGAAATGCGGTCAGACTTCACAGGTGTGCAGTGGAGATGAACATAAAGGTGTGGTTGGCTCATGGCTAACAGGTAAAACTAGATTTATACAGTTGGGGAGGAAGATGGTGCTCTGATTGTCTCCACTAAGGTGAGACACAGCAGGCGAATATCTCGGTTTTTCTTTACCTGGTCAGTTGGACAAGATGCCGTCTCATCCACAGCTGGGTGGTGGAGGGAATGTTCACTCAGTGGAGATTAGTTCGCAAAGTCATGCTTTTGTAGCTAATGTAGATGCAAACAGAACTCTGAACCTGGTTAAATCCGGTGTTTGGATATTTCTCAGAGACATGTTCACATGATGACATTTCTGGCTATAATGTTTACGTAGGTAAACATACAGCTTCAGAAAACCTGCGACAGAAAAGATGATAGTCGTAATGTGAGGGAAACACCAGGATAGTTTAATGTTGATAATGGTTGGTTATAATTTTCACCTGTCCGTCTGTAGATGTCCCTCTTCATGTTATCCTCTTCCTCACACAATACTGATGTTCAGAGAGCCGTTGTGTTTAAGTTCCCTGATCCAGATCCCTTCCACCCAGTAATGGGACAGAACAGTCAGTACTCATTAGAGGCTGTTTGTGGTGTCGCTGTCTGCAGGGCTTTCCACTCTGCCAACGAAAACGGAGGTCACCGTTCAAGTTCTTCCCTCTTCTGAACTGGAATGATGAATCTAGTCTGTGTTGTTTCTGCTGACAGATCGGATGTGAGTCCAGAAACCGTCTGAATCTTTGTTTCTCATCTTGCTGGCAGAGACCGCGGTGGACAGGCAGATCTCCTTTCCTCTTTCCAACGCCCTCCATGCCAACGGGGAGAAGAACGGCCCACCGCTGCTCCAGGACTTCACAGACGACATCCAGTTCATGGACATCGAAGAGACAACAGGTGAAAGCAGTTCAGCTAACAAGTCACGTTTCACTCATCTTTTTACACAATATTGTCTAAGAAACGGCCCCAAAAAGGAAAACTAACCCCTGGATTAAACTAATGAAACGGTCATTAGCCTGCCATTAAAAACATGTTTGACTGAGCAGCGTCTCATTCCTGATGCCATGCCGTGGTAGAGTAGATGTTCCTCTGTATCAAGACAACGACTCAAACTGTCCAAACTGGAAGGATGGAGGTGGACATCGTCTCAATGGTCAGAGATCCCGTTGACTCACATCAAACCGGAATCCACAGCAGAGCTGAAGGTGTTGGAAATAAACAGGCTGGCCTGTAAGACTAGTCAGACTTCACAGTGCAAAGGTCATGTGGTCCAGTGAGTCCACACTGACCCAGTTTCAGACTGATGAGTGGTGGACGAAAAGTCGCTCCCAGCATCCCTTTTTCACCACTGAAGAGGTTTAACATGACCCAGTGATGAGGTCAGCTGGCCACCTGAACAACCTCCAGGTTTCACATCGTCAGCTGGTGTCAGGATTCATGCTTCACAGATCAGAGACAGGATTTTCAGGCTAGACCTAAATCCTGATGCAGATCTTCCTCTGATGCTGGAGAGTCTGACTTCCATCACCAGAAGAAGATCTGTGTGAAAACTGGACCTTACTCTGGATGGGAATGATGTGACGCTGCGTTTATGGAGACGCCTTCAGTCAAAGCTGAACGGGGTCCTACAACATGTTTCTGTGTACGTTAGGATTCAGGACCCTTCGACCCAGGTCCAAGTTGAGGTCTTTGGTTCTGCTTGTTAAATGCATGTAAAATTCTTCCTCCAATGTGTTTCTGGTAGAAAGTTTTTCTCTCAGGTTGGGATTTGGGAACACTTTGTGACGTCTTTTCATCTCCTTCACAGGCTCGGTGTTGTGTCCATTCCTGGAGGACCACAAGGAGGACATCCTGTGTGGTCCGGTGTGGCTGGCCAGTGGGCTGGACCTCTCTGGTCACTCTGGCATGCTCAGCCTCACCAGCCCCAAGCTGGTCAAAGGTAAAACCAGTCCTAGAACTACCTGGTGGAGGTGTATAATATCTTATCGTACACCATTATACTGGTGGATTTTTTTTACACTGGGGGAAATGTAAAATCGGTAAATCACGTCATTTCCGGTGCGATGACGTCGTTTGAAGCTCAGCTGAAGGCGTGAACAAGGAAACATGGAGCCGCCATGGCTGCTCAGTGCTGCCAACTTAGATACTCTGTCGCTATATTTAGTGAGTAGTTACAACCTTCTAGCAACTCTTTAAAATAAAAACAAAAAAAACAAGCAATCCAACTTTTTGGGGGTCTTGCTGGAGACTGATGGGCAGCCTAAGGCACACCTGTGAGGTGGAAGGAATATCTCCGCAAAGGAGAAGTGCTCACCATCACAGATTTAGACAGATTTGTGAGCAATATTTGAGAGAAATGGGCCTTTTGTGTCCATAAAAAAAAGTCTTGTACTGTTCCCTCCCTCCCATCTCCCCAGGCTGGGCTGGGTGGCTGTTCATCTCCAGCTCGGAGCCTCTACCAGAGTCTAAATCCAAAGATAAACTATAGCTATATTAAAGCTCCACAGAAAGAAAAAATCACAATGCATATTAAAAATAAATAAAATAGAACTTATTTTATTCATATATATTTTTAAAATTAATGTGGTGATTAATCAGTTATGATTTTCTTTCCACCAATTATTGGAATTTGCCTCAAAAATCCGTATCGGTCCGTATCGGTCGGGCTCTAAAATTCTTTCTTTCCGTGTTGGTAAGCAACTTTTTTGTCTGCTGTTTTTATAAAAAGCTCATTTTTGAATGAGCAACTAAACACAGAACCACAGTTAACGATTTACAGTAAAAGCAAAGTAAAAGCTGAACATTATTATTATTATTTTATTCTACTTTATTAATCCCAGATAGGAATTCTTTCTCTGTATTTAACCCTTCCTCTTAGCTTGGAGCAGTGGGCTGCCTGATTCCAGCACCCGGGAAGAAGTTAGGGTTGAGGGGCTTTCTCAGGGCCCCACAGTCGCCCTAGTCTCTCTCTCTCTCTCTCTCTCTCTCTCTCTCTCTCTCTCTCTCTCTCTCTCTCTCTCTCTCTCTCTCTCTCTCTCTGTCTCTCTCTGTCTCTCTGTGTCTCTCTCTGTCTGTCTGTCTGTGTGTGTGTGTGTGTGTGTGTGTGTGTGAACCTGGCCTCCCGGCCTGTACCATGACACTGATCTTCTGCCCCCTTTATTCTTTTACATAATGGTATGATCCACTATTACTAGCGTGGGATTAGCCCCATGGTGTGTCCGTCAAACTAAAGTCCCGCCTCCTGCGTGCTAAACCACAGTGGCTTTATATTTTCAGCTCTTCTCAGCTACAAAGATGTTTTACTCATTAATATCCCACCAAAATGGATAGTAAATTTAAATTTAAGCCACATTTGGCAAAACCCTTGTAAGCAGTTTTGTACCTGAAGTTACAGAATAAGTTACTTTAGTTATATTTAGTCACGTGAGGTTGAGGGACTTCACACATACTGTACACACACACACACACATTATAACTTGACACACACACTCTCATACCACGTCCTTCATCTAGAAACCAGCCTGTAAACAGGAGTAAATATCCTGCAGGGCTGCAGCAGCGTTTCCAGCTTCCCTGGTTCATCCAGATCAGCTGCTGAAAGGTTGCTGCTGGTAGAATCATCTGGACGTCTCTGCTGGAAGCTCCATCACGGACCGTCTAGAGAAGGAGGCTGTGCTGCACAGTAGATAAAAATGACCTTAGTCTTGTCCAGAGAAGCATCTTTCTGAGCTTTAAAGCTAAACTGTGCGTGTAAAAGGTTCTGAGTCCATTTCTGCTCCAGAACCACAACCCGCACCACTTCCTGAAACTATCAGATAGTTTTAAAAAAAGAAAATAACGGCATCAAAAGGAATTTGAGTTAACGCGTCTTTAACCTTAATATTAATATAATCTTACATGCATGTAAGATGAAACTGAGTGACTTCAGAAGTGGGAGGGACTACAAGCGAAAAGCAAACCAAGCTCCATCCGTATGGACCAAGTCAGGCAAACGGTGGAAGAATTTTACTGTGACTTTGCCTCGAGATATTTTAAAAAAATATTGTGAGATCATTTTTTGGCGATATCACCCACCCGGGTCTGTTTTTCTGCTCTAGGCATGGCAGGAGGGAAGTACCGCTCCTTCCTGGTTCACATCAAGGCAGTGAGCGATGGCGGTGTGGAGGACAGCCCGAGGCCCGTGGTGAGAATGCCGAGCGCCAAGCCGCAGAGCTCCAAAGCCCACTCGCTGTCCACCCTGCTGCAGCGCGCTCAGGCGTCCAAGGTACCAGCTCACCCAAGACCCCATTAAACGGATTTTCTTGTACAAAACGGATCAAAAATCATTACGATATTAACATCTTTTTTTAATGAGTGAGATTTTACAGAAGTTTTTACTGTTTTTAAATTTTAAAATCAGTAACATGAGCTTAGGTAAAACTCTTTAACATAAGCAGTGTCATTCATTCTTCATACTGTGTGCTCAGGAGAAGGTTTCTGCAGGGAAAACTGAGACCTCAGCACAGTCCAAGAAAGTGGAGAACTTGCGAGGCTGCGACCTGCTGCAGGAAGTTTCGGTCACAATCAGAAGGTTCAAGAAGACGTCAGTTCCCAAAGAAAGGTCCAGAAACAGTGACGGCTCATGTGCAGGCCTGGATTTATTGATGGCTCCAAGATTATTTGACTGTGGGTTTAAAACTGCTGTCTTCTGTCCCTTCAGGGTCCAACGCTGCGCCATGCTGCAGTTCCCAGACTTTCACGAGAAGTTATTGGATGCTATGTGTCGACGAACAGAGGGGAGCTCCGTCACTGAGCATGCTCAAAGCCTTATCCTGGACATCCTGTGCTGGCTGGCCGGGGTTTTCTCCAACGGACCCTGCAGGTCAGGCTAAACCGAGGACAGCAGCAAGGATGTTACCTGGTGACGGTGTAGATGGCAGATCCTTAACTAATGCTTCGTATCTTGTTGTTTTTGTCTTAGCATCAGAGAAGGAAAGGAGGGCCTGCTGGTGAAAACCCGGGCCAGATTAATGGATATTGTACGGGTGTGTTTCTTCGAAGCTGGTCGCAGTATAGCACACAAATGTGCCCGCTTTCTTGCACTTTGTATTAGGTAAGAAACCCACTGAAGGACTGATTGTTCGTGGCCTTTACAGGAGCTTTCAACCATGTACACGCCATCTACAGCTGAATAATTTACATTTCTGATGCAACAAGACAAACAGTCAGAGCACCTCAGGCCCAACAGAGGCTGCCTTCAGAAACATTAGTGTCTAAAGACGGGTGGATTATTTTGGTATTAAACAACATGTTACTACCCCAAAGGGCTAGAAACCCCACTACAGAGTGTGGCTGGGACTGTATTTGTTATGATAAAAGTTGTTTCCTTTCTCCCTAAATCTGCTCCACCTACACTCTCCCTGGGCTTGTGCAGTTACCAGCAGGCTCAGCCCTGCATCCACAGACTCCCACTGAGACCCACACAATTAAACACAGCAGCTTTCAGAGAGCAGATCAGTCCCAGAAAGTCCCCGTTCAACATGTCGTCGTACGTTAGGAGCTGCTTGAGTTTTACCACCTCAGGCTCGGAAGAAGTAACGACACGTTGCACAGTTAGTTACCTTCTTCCACTTTTGGTAGAAGCTGGTTGGAATTATTTCAGCACTTTGAAGTATTTTACATATATACACATATTGAAGGTAGGACAAGTCATGAAAATGAATAAAATAAGAATATCAATAAAGATTTAGAAGATATAAGAGTAATAGTTCCTATTATAGGTTATGAGGATCATGTTGGAAGCCACTGTTGTCCAGTCTAATGGCCGTAGGGACAAAGGTCCTCCTGAACCTCTCAGTCCTGCAGCTGCTTCTCTGTCCTGTCAGGGTGACATGGAGGGGGTGTTTATTATCGTACCTAATGCCCTGCAGTTTCCTCTTCCTCTGCTGCTCCACCACAGTTCATGTCCAGCTCCCTACCCAGAACAGAACTGGCATTTGTTTACCAGGTTATCCACATGCCTACAGTCTTTGTCTGTAGTGCTGCCCCCCTGCAGACAACAGCATAGAACAGCACACACAGACAGTGTGATAGAACATCATGTCACTGCAGCTACCTGAGGAACGAAAGGTGACTCTGTCCCTTCCTGTATGCTGCATCTGTGTTGGAAGACCACTCCAGCTTCTGGTCTAGAACTACCCCCGTTATCTGTAGTTCTGCACAGTCTCTATTTCCCCATCAATGCAGACTGCCTGGCTAGGTGTTTTAGATCTCCTTCAGTCCACCCCCAGCTTCTCAGTCTTGGGGTTATCTGTCCACAAGGTCCCTGTACTCCTCTCCTGACCACCACTCACACATGCCACAACAGCTGTATCATCTGATGGCTATAATGGAGCCTGATGACCTGACTGTCAGCTTTCAGGACCAAATCTTCAAGCTACATATGTTAACTTCTGTGAGGTAAAGTCCTCCCACTTTGGTTGTGGTTAACCTGGTGTGAATGTGGGCCGGTTTAGAACCAGAACTGTGTCTGAAAGCACTAACAGATAAGTCAAGGTAGTTGTCATTTGTGGCTGGAATTTAAATCATCAATCATAAATTAGTCAGTTTAATCATGTTCACTCTGTGTCCTGTAAAATCAGCAAAGTTAAACATAACTCTGCATGGATGTAGCGAAAAACATCAAACCCGGTTTCACAGCCTTAATAAAAAAGCTGCATCCTGCACGTATTCCAGCTGACATATTTATGGGGAAATAATCACAGGAACAGCTTAGAAATGGCTGCCGTGAGTCTAAAGGCGTGACACTGTGAAGCTGTACAGAGAAGCTTCATCACATGTACAAACATGGTAACAGACTCCACTGTTGAATGATCTTACCAGGTTTAATTAAAACCCCAAAGAACAGTCAGTTACGTTTGTCCCATCAATTTGTACTTTGATTATTAACCGAACATACAGACTAACGGGGCTGCAGGAGAGAACACTTTGTTCTGTCTGATGAAGCTGCTGTAGTGGGAAGAGACATAAACTCTCTGGTTTCCATGGTGATAATGGTGTTTTATTTCTCTCCATAGCAACGGGAAAGGAGACCCAAGTCAACAGGGTTTTAGCATGAGCCTGTTGAAGGCTCTGCTGGAAAATATGCCTTATTTACCTGCGGCAGCAACAGGTGGTGAGTTTCTGAGCACCAGCATGGAGCCACACAGCATCTTTCCTTTTAGCCCCCCCAGTTTACATTTTCCCCCCTGTTTGTCTACAGGCTCGGTGTTCTGGTACTTTGTTTTGCTGAACTATGTGAAGGAGGAGGACCTGGCGGGCTGCAGCACTTCCTGCGCCGCCCTGCTCACCGCCATCTCTCGACAGCTGCAGGACCGCCTCACTCCGCTGGAGGCTCTGCTGCAAACCAGGTACGTTTGCATGCTCACTGCCCCGGCTTTCAGCGCTCCTGCTGTTCCTGCTAATCCTCCTCTGCTTCACATCTGCAGGTACGGCCTGTACAGCTCTCCGTTTGACCCCGTGCTGTTTGACCTGGAGGTCAGCGGTTCCTCCTGTAAGAATGCCTTTAACAGCAGCATCGGAGTCCAGTCAGATGAGATCGATCTCTCCGATATTCTCTCAGGTACGACTTTCAGCTGTTAGATTTTCAGATGGAGCAGACATATGGTTTTTACTGCCGGGTCAGCTTGTTTTATTTAAAGTGAGAATACATCACAGTAAACTCTCAGTATCAACCACCTTAATGATATTTGGGTGCAGTAAACTAGAAGTGCTTCAGTTTGTTGGGAATTCTCTTCTATGTGATGCTAAAATATGGGATCTAGAAAAACAGCAGAACATGTGGTGGCACACATGATGTTTGGGGGTGTTTTGTAGGGAATGGAAAAGTGAGCAGCTGTGCAGCAGCAGAGGGAAGCTTCACAGCTTTAACTGGACTCCTGGAGGTGGAGCCATTGCACTTTACCTGTATCTCCACCAGTGATGGCACACGGGTGGAACGAGATGACGCCAGCATGTTCACTGGTACAACACTCTTTCATTTTTTCCCTCAAGTCTCTGTTAGCTGGTCATTAACTTTAATTTTCCTTGTAACCTCAGTGAGTACGTTTGGCGTGACCCCGACGGTGGGCGGCCTGTCGACGGGGACGGTCGGAGAAGCTTCCACCGCTCTGAGCTCTGCAGCTCAGGTGGCCCTGCAGTCCCTGTCTCATGCCATGGTGTCAGCCGAGCAGCAGCTGCAGGTCCTGCAGGAGAAACAGCAACAGCTGCTGAAGCTGCAGCAGCAGGTGAAACTCAGCCTCATAGGCCCTGGGTTCCAGGAACTTTCTGATTTCCTTAAAAAAAATTAAAAAACAGAAGAATTACTTGTTTTTCTGATTTGTGCTCAGAACAAAAATAGAAAAATTTGAATATTTTAAATAGAAATATTTCATTCTGGATGGATTTATCACGACGATATGTTTTGGACACGGCGTACACGGAGTAGTATGGGTCATGTGACTTCTCTCAGATGAATGAACTAAATCAAATTTTATTTATGAAGATCCTTTTATACAAAAAGTCACACAAAATGCTTTATATAATAAAAACAATATTTATGCCCTCCCCCTCTATGCTGCTATAAATAAAAGCATCAGCACCTCCGTGCTGGCAAGAGAGAAATGAACAGACTTTGTTTTGTTTTTTTAGATGATCAAATCCTGTCTTTAAAACATTTTTAATATATGAAATAAAATCCAGCTCAGAGTAAAAAAGGACACTCAGATTTCTCCCACTGAAAAATAATTAAAACCACTAATTAAAACTTCAGTTTGGTCCTGGTTGAGCTGTAAGAAGTTCTCTTCCATCCATGACTTTATATATGAAATCCAGTTTAGAAGGACGTTAACTGGCTCCAGGTCATCAGGAGACACTGTGATGTAAAGCTGTGTATCATCAGCGTAGCTATGGAAACCAATGTCTCCTGATGACATCCCCAAGAGGCAACATGGACAGATAAAAACAACACTGGGTACAAAATTGATCCGTGGGGAACCCCACACTGGATTTTATTGATTCTAAGTCAAAATCTAAGTAATTTTTTAATTAAAATGTGAGCTTCAACACAAAATTTACAGCAAAGTGTTTTAATCTGTTTTCAGTCTTAGTTAATATTGGAGGAATTAATCCTCTTAGAGGTGGAGACGCGTCTCCTGGCTGCTGACCTGGTGCTTCAGTCATTTACATGTTTCTCGGTTTTTTTCTCTTTAGTCTGAATCTGAGTGTCTGATGGTGTAAACCGTGCCGATTCATTTGAAGTCTTGGAAAATGTAAAACATCTCCATCCACATGTGTGAATTTTATCCAGAACTTACTGAACTGTCTCCGTCTCTCTGTGCCGAGAGCAGAAAGCCAAGCTGGAGGCCAAACTGCACCAGACCACCTCTGCAGCAGCTGCTGTTGCCTCTGGAGTCGGGCCCATCCACAACTCTGTGCCTTCCAACCCCTCAGCCGCTCCAGGGTTCTTCATTCATCCCTCCGACGTCATCCCACCCACGCCTAAGACCACGCCCCTCTTCATGACCCCTCCACTCACACCACCCAACGAGGCGGTGTCTGCGGCCTTCAGCGCCGAGCTGGCTCACCTGTTCCCCGGGTCCATGATGGAGTCCGGCCCCGTTAACCTGGCTGCACACAAGAACACGCAGAAGGCCAAACCGGTGAGCAGCCTGCTCTTCCTCGGCCCTCTGTTTCTACCACAGGGACTAAACTGACTTCCACGAGAGAAGTTTCCCCTCTAAAAGTGGTCCTGAACCACAGAGGCTCATTCACATCAGCTCGTTTTTGGCTTCTGTTTGGTTTGAGTAAAATCAGGTGTTTCTGTGCATTAAATTGTTTGATTTTTTCTTCCTTTACCAGAGTCATATGGGTAGTGGTCTGGCTCTGGCCATTTCCCAGGCATCTCACTTCCTGCAGCCGCCTCCACATCAGTCCATCATCATCGAACGCATGCACTCTGGTACGTCATGTAGCACTTCAGATGTCTGTGCTTCTTTAATCCCAGAAGGAAGTCAGCAGCTGCTGAATGATGTCTGTGTTTAAAACTTCTCACCAGGAGCTCGTCGCTTTGTCACCCTGGACTTCGGTCGTCCCATCCTGCTGACCGATGCTCTAATCCCGACCTGCGGCGACCTGGCTTCTCTGTCCATCGACATCTGGACGCTGGGTGAGGAGGTGGACGGTCGCAGGCTGGTGGTAGCCACTGACATCAGCACCCATTCACTCATCCTGCACGACCTGCTGCCACCACCCGTCTGCAGGTTCATGAAGGTCAGTTTCTTTTCATCCATTTAAAGGGAACAGTGCGTACTGATGAACACTACAATGTAAATATGCTAGAATTAGCCAAAATGCTACTGTAGCATCTGGCAGGTTGGACACAAACACACCCTCAAAACACTTTATAACAAACCAAACCATTCACAGCACAACTGAGACAGAACAAAAAAAACATATAAAACATACAGAATTAAATCTCATACGTCTTTGTTTGAAATAAATGATCACAAATCTGATTCTTCTTAAGCCATCAGTTCAAATTATTTTAATACAAGAATGCAGTATGATAAAAATGACATTAAAGTATTCGTTTACATGGAAATAGTCATTCTGAGTTGAGTCTTACATGGAAAACACGTTTAATCGTCTTTATTTGTTCCGCTTTAGATCTGGGGGCTGGGAAGGGTTCTGATTGGACGGGGGGAACGTGACGTATTTTCGTCACCGGAACAAAACAAACTCCGGTTCCCGCTTCTTTTTGTTTCGTCTACAACATGGAAAACACATAATAATTTTTTTTTTTGACACTTAAATTTTATTGAAAAGTTTTCCATAAGTATGTGTACATTCAGTCATAACAGCAGAAAACAAACAGACAAACAATAAAATAAATCAACTGTGACATGGGAGTGCCATCAATTACAAATGTGTGCAGCGTCACCCTG
>JBAGKP010000018.1:2272481-2286491 GCA_037177255.1 Melanotaenia maccullochi
ATAGCAGGTAAATAGTAGCAGGAAGAACTGGAAATGAGGAAAAAGTGGAAACATGGAAATAGTTTCTGTTGTGTGTTAGTAATAAATTCTGCTTTCTTCTTCTGTTCGGCCTCTATGCTGCTACATCTATTCGTACATTCATTTTACATCATTTAAGCCTCATAATCTGACAGCTGAGGCTGGAAACATGACTGTACATGTAGATTTATATATGGAAAAATAAAGCAGGCAGGCAGGCTAAAAGATGGAGTTTGCTTTTCACACGCTCTGTCTTTTGTCCTCGTTGTCTTTTTTAAATACATCCTGAATGTAAGATGTCAGAATTAGATGACGATCTTTCTTCATCGCGTGACCATAATTAGTAAAAGTTTTTGAATATTTGGTAGCAGCGGGATCTGTCCAGTGTGCAAACAGGTCAGCAGATTCTCCTCCCGTCACGTCTACATGTCTTCCTCCTATGTCCGCTCGTCTTCCTCACATCTGACAGCTGAATTGGAGCTTCTCCTCCCTGTTGTCTCCACTGTCCGTTCAGCCATGTCGTCAGTGACGACGCTGGTTTGGGACTCTGTAAGCATCTGGATGTCTGAGCTAATTGGAAGTGATGTGAAAGTGCCGACAACACGGAGAATGGCAGTGAGGTCTTTAGCTTTTTTCTGGTCAAACTCTCCATGTGTACAGTCGTCTTTACAGCCGTGGTGTCTTTAAACGCAGAGAAGCCTAACAGTTATGTCATTTTGGTATAAAAGGTTGCAGGCAGTAATGATGGGCTCAGATTTGAGTTGGTCACATGACGCTGTTGTCTCCTCTCTTCCAGACACGTTTGAAATGGTCTCAGAGGACGAGGAGGGGAAGCTGATGTTTAAGGTCAACTACCACTACATGTCTCAGGTTAAGAATGCCAACGACACAAACAGCGCCGCCAGGTCTCGCCGCCTGGCCCAGGAAGCAGTCACCCTGTCCACATCTCTGCCTCTGTCCTCGTCTTCCAGCGTCTTCGTCCGCTGTGATGAGGAGAGGCTGGACATCATGAAGGTACCCCCCTTCAGCTGATTGTCTCTGCACATGACAGCAGTAAACATTTTATGATGCTTGTGTCTGTGTTTGTACCACGCTACAGCTTCAGTGACATTTATGAAGCAGCTCTCACCTCACAAGCTGATAAATGGCAGAGTCTGCTCAGCTAAATGTCACAGTGTCTCAAAGCAGGAGGGTTTTCCCCATAACAACAAAGTCAGGATGAAAATAGAAACAGCTGGTCAACATCAATGGAATAATGTGACCAAAAACAAACGAAACCATACATTTGGTAGTGTGGAGCAGTTTTAGTTTACAGATAATTAATTCTCAGCCTTTTATTTATCAAGCAGGTTATCACGGCTAAGCTAACCTTAGCTAGTGTGAGACTTTACAACATTAACAGCTGGTCATGACACTGTCTTACGATCAGAAAACGATGAATCTAACAGCTCTTGTTGGATAGATTGAAAACATCAACTGAGGGAGAGCATTTGATATGTAAAGGAAGCTCATTCCAGAGCTTCGGGGCCACAGCAGAAAAAGTTTGATCACTTCTCATTTTCTTTTATGATTTTTAACCACTGGTCAGCTGAGCGGAGGGAACGAGGAGGGGCGGCGACAATATGCTGGCAACAGGCCTTTTAGAGACCTAAAAGCAAATAACAGAACGTTAAAATTGACCCTAAAATGAATAGGAAGTCGTGCAATGAAGCAGAATGATCTGCTCTAGTTTATTTGTACCTGGTAAAAATCGAGCGGCTGCATTTTGCACCAGCTGAAGGTGTGAAAGAGTTCCTGTTTAATTCCGTCTGCGGCGTCGGCGTAGTGTCACAGAGGCCCGATGCACACCTCTTCCAGACCTGACGTGCACCCCTGCTACGCAGACGGTTACGTGGAGGTACTCCGTTGTGATTGGTCAGTTTGGGATCACATGTTTCCGGGTATCTGGATCTTCTTGCTGAATTTGTGTGTTAACACCGTTTTTAAAAACAATAACCAGAGGATCAAGTTGATGAGAGGCTGATTGAATTATTTCTTCATTTTCTTCCATAAGCTAATAAAGACACCGAACCGTACTGGACGCCATTGTTATTTCAAAACAGAAAATAACTACCGAACCGAAGTGAACCATCAAAAGAACTGTTGAGTTTACCGGCCGATCCCACCCCTGCTGCCTCCTTCAGGTTAGGAGGAGAAACTGCAACACAACACTAAAACGACGCGTTCCCCTTACGCTCGAGTACGAGAGCAAACTCACCAGCGTCCGATACGGAAACGACCGCACACAGACGTTGCACGAGTATAAATCCGGCTTTTAAAGAGAGTTACTGTTATCCAGCTGGGAGGTTTTTACATCATTTTAGCCTCTTTATCTGACAACTGAGGGTCCTGGAAACATCATGTCTGTATGCTGACTGGGATTAAAAGCTCCAGCTTCTACAGATTGGTTTATATATATATATATATATATATATATATATATATTAAAAAAACACGTCCTAGATCTGAATGAATGAAATATTCTTACTAAACACTTTGTTCTTTACATAGTTAAATGTGGTGACAACAAAATCAAACAAAAATTATCAATAGAAATCAAATTTATTAACACATGGAGGTAGGGCTGGGCGATTAATCGATAAAATCGATAAATCTGATTTTTCATTTCTGGAGATTTGTTTTTATGAAAATCGGGATTTTTTTCCATAGTTAGTTAGCAGCAGACTTAATCTTCCCTCCACACCAGAACGGTGTTTGTCTGACAGATTTCAGTGAAGTGACGCTTTACTCATGCCTGGGATTTAGCTGTGTGTATAACAGCAGTGAGAAATGCTGCTTTCTATGAGATGCAGAAGTCAACTTTAGCCCACAAACCCTCGTTAAGAGACAACCTTCATCAGGGGAATTATTTTTGCAGTGGATCCTGTTTGATAAGGATCCAGATGGAAAGAGATCACGGATCGGATTGTGTCGCATATTTCTCTGTAAGTTATTAAGTCGTTTTATATGGTGGAAAAGCTATGACATATACTTTATTTTTGCTGGCATTCATCAATATAAACAAATGTTTTTCATAAGTTTATTTATGTTTTGTAATAGAAAAGAAAAAAATCGATTAAAATCGGAAATCGGATTTAGTTATAAAAAATCTGAGATTTTATTTTTAGGCCATATCGCCCAGCCCTACATGGAGGTCTGGATTTGGAGTCATACTCAAAATAAAGGCTGATCCAACTTTGATGTGATGTCCTTAAAACAAGTCAAAATGAGGTTCAGTAGTGTGTGTGGCCTCCACGTGCCTGTAGGACCTCCTTACAATGCCTGGGCATGCTCCTGATGAGGTAGTGGATGATCTCCTGAGGGATCTCCTCCCAAACCTTGACTAAAGCATCTGCCAACTCTTGGACCGTCTGTGGTGCAACGTGGCGTTGGTGGAGCAAGACATGATGTCCCAGATGTGCTCAGTTGGATTCAGGTTCAGGCGGGCCAGTTTGAGCAGACACATGCACATCTCTGGCCTGCTGAAGGTCATGTTGCAGGGCTCTGGCAGTGCTCCTCCTGTTCCTCCTTGCACAAAGGTGGAGGTAGCGTCCTGCTACTGGGTTGTTGCCTCCTACGGCCTCCTCCACGTCTTCTGATGTACTGGTCTGTCTCCTGGTAGCACCTCCATGCTCTGAACACTACGCTGACAGACACAGCAAACCTTCTGGCCACAGCTCGCATTGATGAGCCATCCTGGATGAGCTGCACTACCTGAGCCACTTGTGTGGGTGTAGACTTCGTCTCATGCTACCACTAGAGTGGAAGCACCACCAGCATTCAAAAGTCACCAAAACATCAGCCAGAAAGCAGAACTGAGACGCGGTCTGTGGTCCCCACCTGCAGAACCTCCTTTATTGGGGGTGTCTTACTAAAAACCATAATGTCCACCTGTTGTCTTTTCCATTTACACAACAGCATGTGGAACTGATTGTAAGTCAGTGTTTCTTCCTAAGGGGACAGTTTGATTTCACAGTGTGATTAATATATATATATATATATATATATATATATATATATGGGTAAAGTGTGTTGAACCCTCTCACCATAAAGAGTGTGTTAAAAACCCTCATTCTCCACAGAGGCGACATCCTTGCTTCATTAACGCTGTGTTTTTCTTCTCAAATCCATCCATAGAACCAGCCAGCTGATGTTTTCCATCTGGCCTCTCCCCGTCTCGCAGTCATAACAGAAATGACGGATGTGTGGGGCTTGTCATGCCGTGCATGCGTTAATTACATTTAAAATATTAATGCAATTAATAACATAAATTAATTAACGTTAACAAATAATTTTTTACAACCCTAATACATATATATATGTATATATATATATATATGTATGTATGTGTGTGTGTGTACATATATACACACATATATGTATGTATATATGTGTGTGTATATATTTATTTATATATTATTTATTTATATATATATTTATATCAGGGTGATCAAACCATGGCTTGAAGGTTTAAGGATTAATGTGCCGTCTTTCTCATGTTTACAGGTTCTCATCACAGGCCCGGCTGACACGCCATACGCCAACGGCTGCTTCGAGTTTGATGTGTACTTTCCCCAGGACTATCCCAACTCCCCCCCACTGGTCAATCTGGAGACCACGGGGGGACACAGTGTGCGCTTTAACCCTAACCTCTACAATGACGGCAAAGTAAGTAGAAAACGTTCAGGTTGTTAACCTGTAAACTCTGGCTTGTTAAATCACATCACACAAATGTGTTCATGTGTGTCTCACCGTTTTGATCACTTTTGTTTTTACCCATTTGTTAACCATTTAAAATGGTAAATGTGCTTTGCATCATACACTTTCACACACACATTCACACACACGGCGGAAGCTGCCATGCAAGGCGTGAACCACGACCCATCAGGAGCAATTAGGGGTTCGGTGTCTTGCTCAGGGACACCTCGACATGAGCTTGACAGGCCGAGGATCGAACCAGCAACCCTCAGGCTCAAAGACGACCGCTCTACCCACTGAGCCACGCCGTCCCACAGTTATGATTTTTATAAATTTAAACCAGTTTAGCTGCATTGTTAGTTATCATTTAGACATCATATATTACCACACTGGACCTTCATTCCCACAAAAACTTAAGAGGAAGAAATAATTAGATTTGTGTGTGAAAACCACAAACACGTTTAAACAAATAGTTATTTTTAAAACTAAAAAGTTATAAACAACTATTTACATAAAAATGCAGAAATGTCTCACACGGTTTTATTTACAAAACAATCAGATGTTTATTATAAAGGCCCATTTATGCTGGACGCAGGAGACGGACACACAGATGGTCGGATGTCTCCTGCGTCGGTAACATGTGTAATTTGGTCCGTTTTCATGCAACTTAGCTATCTGTCGCTCGACACAGAACATGGAGCAGTATAGCTGACATGCAACTAGCAAAAGAAACAAACCAGAGAAGAAGACGACGATCAGGAAGGAATAAAATAGCAGAAGAATGAAGAGGACAACTGTAGAGATTTTGCGAGTTCAAGTGTTTGGGGCGTGTTGGGCGGTTCGAAACAACATTACTGCTGCTAACCAGTGTGTGAAATGAACATGGGGTCACACCAGTTAACTCTGAACTCAGCGCTGCCCACTAATGGAGGAACTAACTTAACACCTACAGCAACTTCAAAGACTCGTGAAAGTATGAAGACGGAGACGTATGACAACACTTAAAACAGACGTCAATATTTACGTACGTAAGTGAAAAATTTTCATGCCACATAAATATTTCCAAAAAAGAAAAATCCGAGTTTCTGTCCACTAAAAGACAGAGAGGTCATCACAGGTTGGACGTGTCCAGAGTGTCTTAGTCCTCCTGTCCACCAGGAGGCAGCACTCCAATCTGCCTCATTTTTGTAGCTGTTTCCCTCTTCCTCACATACATCACCTTCTCATATTATTTTCTGATGTGGTACGTTTTTACCAATAAATAAGGATTATGAGCATTTTTTTCTCAATCTTGCTCCCCATCACCTGTTCTTTTTGTCCCAAGCGTGATGGTAAAATCCATGGAGAAGTATGTTGTACGTATTAATCATAACTCTGGTGGGTAGTTTGAAGTCCTCACTTTTAAGTTGGGTCCAGATACTCAGCGTGTCCATCAACTCCATATTAAGCGGCACAAAACTTCATATTCTGCCTAATTTTAGTTCTTTCTGATTAAAATGACATGAAACTATCTTTTCAATAGTCAGCAATGTACATGTACGCCGCATCCTGCAGCTGGTTTCCTCTGCAGACAGATGCAGAAATGTTTGGCTTTTATCAGCCCTTTAACTTCTCATGTGTCATTGAACCTGAACAGAAAATGTCGGTTTAGTTCAGTGAAATCATTTCTTCTCCATAAATTGTTTCTTTCAACGTCTTTATGATCAGAATCAGTCCAGGTCTTTGTTCTCTGACAGTTTCAGCTTGTTGTTATTTATGATAATGAAAGCTAAAGTTGGAGCGTGGCCCTCTCATACAGCCTGATGTAGTCTTTAAGTCCCCCACTGACTGTGTGGAGACCTTCCTGCAAACACCATGACTCATGAGAACGCCGTAGAACCGTGTTGAGGTGATCTGATCAGGTGTTTGAGCTCCGTGCTGCAGAAAGTGATGAAGCAGGCTACAACACCAGCATCACTGCTGTCAAACTACAGCTTCTGTTGGTTCCTGAACGTATATTTTTATATCCGAGATAACAAAACTACAAAGTTAAACATGCTGATAGTGACTTGTCTCATCAGAACCTGGACTCGTACCGTCACAGTCCAGTTTTTATTTAAATGTGACATTTGGAAGCAGGCGTCCCTGCAGGCATGTTACGGCATGTTGGATCTCCCTCATTAGGCAGCGGCTGACAGTCCCCGTGATGTTGCCTCACACTTGCTGAGAGAAATTCCTGGGATTTCCCACATCAGTGGTGGAGAAACAAGCTGCCGTTCAGCCTATGAGCCCGTCTAGAAACAAGCGATGGACGGTTGGAATGAGGAGAGAGAACGCTGCTGATCTGTTACCCCACATTGATTCTCACTCGTCCAACATCATCAATCCTGACAGAAAATCTGGATCGGGAATCACCTCGTTTTCCAGAAACAACATGAGGATAAAATGTGTGATACAGTCAGACTAACCTGGGTATTAGAGCTAAGTAGTAAAAACATTTGGTCTCTAAATAGGAGGCAGATTTCCAGTAATTCCTGATTTAATGTCTACAAATAGAAATTAATCTTCCATGATGTGAACATTTTAAAGCTCAGCAGCCAGAATGTGCTACATCAGCTGTGAGATGGGCTGCAGTCGATCAACAGATCCTGAATCTGGGATATCGATGAACATCAAATCGTCATCCACTGAATCGATTGAATATCCCGATCAACCCCCGGTTGGACAGTAGTGGTTGGCAGACCTAAGCAGAGCGCAGCTTTGGATGCTGTGATGAATCCAGCTCTCCTCTTGCTTTGCAGATGTCCTGAAACTGGCAAAGTATCAGCAGCTTTTCCTGGTTTGGTGGTTTCTGTGTGTTTGAACGGCTGGGCTGAAACATTTAGTCTGGTTATACCAGCATCATCAGATAACTGAGAATCACATCTGCATCCGCTTCTGAGATGTGATATTTAGAAAACTCTGGTCTACGTTGATTTAAAAGTGGCTGTTATTGACTCACTCTGTCACTTAAATACAAAACCAGCATCAGTGGTTGGATCCACAAAAATCCAGTCTAGCCAAGATTTTACCAAACTTCACATCAACTCTGGTCCGCACTGCAGCAGCCTTAAACCGACTGGACTCTGTCTTCGTTTGCAGCTTTACTCTCCCCGTGGTGTAAATGCACTGCCTGGCCAAAGGAAAAGTCTCCACCTGGATTTAACCAAGCAAACAGGTCGGAGCCTCCAATTGGATAATCCCTGCAGGTGATCATCTCCCAGCTGCAGCAAGTTATTTAACCCCCGCCGATGCAATGAGCAGCTTCTCATGTCTTAAACTACCATGTGGAAAGAAACACATCCGTGGTCGTGGAAACAATGTTATAGTCTGTTTAAGGACTGTCCAACACTCGGTAGACATGGAAGGATGGTGGGGAACCATCGTCTTCCAGGAAGAAAGAAACACGCTGATGGTGATCAGTTTTCACTTTGGCGGAACCAGATGGAAGAGAAACAGCAGTAGAACTCAGGACCATGTTTAGTAGTGAAAGTTAGAACATTTCCACTTGAACAATGTGAAGGAAGTCAAGGGACTGAACAGCTGTGGAGCCAGAAGAAAACCACTAACCAGTGAGGCTAACTGGAGGAAAAGGCTTCAGGTTGCTAGGCAACATAAAGACTGTGACATGGAATCAAAGCTAAAGGCAGTCCAGCCAAATATTAGCGGGACCTTTTTAATTTGGCCAGGCAGTGTATGATTTTTATTTTGGTTTTCTGAAGGACATACAGCGTCACCACTGGTTCATGTTACCGTCTCACCGTGTCGTAACTCGACCACATTCCTGCCGTTTACACTTAGAAATCAGAACAATCAACAAATGAGCTTAAAAAAGACACGAGATGAAAACTGATGAGTCCACTTGTTTTCCTTCCTTCGTAAACTCCTGACCAATCATAGGGCTGCAACAACAAACGCCACTTCCACCAAAGCTGCTCTCAAAACAAGAAGAGCGCTCCCACATCGATCCTGGACCAGAATATCGTATCCAGTATTTCTCTGTAGCGTTCGAACTATTAAACTATCGTGTTCTAACATAATTGGATTTAAATGTATTTTTTTCTCAGTCTGTGTCCACAGATGTTTGTAGACTTTTCTGCTGAAGCTGATCCCAGCAATGTCTCTTTCTCAGGTGTGTTTAAGTATCCTGAACACATGGCACGGGAGACCCGAGGAGAAGTGGAACCCTCAGACCTCAAGCTTTCTACAGGTGAGATGGATATCCATCATGGATGGATGTGTTACAGGCTGCAGTTCATCACTGCTCCGTCCTCACACCTCACCAGGCTTTGTGTCTGGACAGCCGACATGACGGATCATTATTTAGCTTTGGTGACAGAGAGTGTGTGTTAGTCAAACCAAACTCAACCCGGAGCCTCCAGGCTCTGTGTGTTGACACCTAAGGTGCACCAAGCAAAGAGCTTTTCTCTTCTTTCAGGGTAGGAATATTTTAGAGCTTTTAGATGTTTCCAGAATGTTCAAGTCTAAAGGGATCTGGAGGATTAACATCAAGGATCCAAAACGTTGCTCATGTTTATAGATAAACATGAAGGTCCTGAGCAGAGCACATCAGCACACACCCACGCCATTATTTGGTTTCCTGTCATGCACACACTCTCATTCATTTTCAGCTTGTATCGATCCACCGACGAGCCGGTCTGAGCCCTTTGGAAACACATCTGTCCTCCTTTTTTCCATGATTTGCCTCATTTGTAGGGCAGGAGAGTGCATAGAGATGTCTCCATTGATTATCATTCCAGTTAGCACGCTGTAGATCAATAATGGAAAGTAAGGAGGTTGGTGAATTGGAGACGGGGGGCGGGGCAGAAACTGTCTCGGGGAGGGGGGGTATCTGCTCTGAAAGTCAGCCACCCGCTTCCAGACCAGCAGATGGTGTTACCTGAAGGTTAACTGTGTCCACTTGATGGAGTTTATCCCGCTCCAGCGTGGCTGAGGCCAGCAGGCAGCCCTCCAAGTCCAGCAGCAGCAGCAGCATCATCAGGGTGGCTAATGACGGAGCAGACGGAGCGATCAGGAGGACGTCCCCGTCTCCTTCAGACGGGCCAGCTCATTCATTGGCCGATAATAGAGAAAGTTTAAAGAATGCATCTTTATGAGGACACAGCTTTCCATCATCATCTCATGCCTCCCTGCCTCCTCTCTTGTATCCTCCTCCTCCAGGTGCTAGTGTCGGTGCAGTCCCTCATTCTGGTGGCTGAACCCTACTTCAACGAGCCGGGGTATGAGCGCTCCCGTGGGACCCCCAGCGGCACCCAGAGTTCCCGCGAATATGATGGAAACATCCGGCAGGCCACCGTGAAGTGGGCCATGCTGGAGCAGATGCGCAACCCGTCGCCGTGCTTCAAGGAGGTACGAGTCCCACTGATACGTCTGAAGGTGTCAGGAGCTGCTGTGTGTTGGATTTAATCTCCTCATTCAGTTTACAGGAAACACACAGGTCTGCAGCCGCTAGTCTCTGGATGTCTGAACACACCAGACCAGCTCAGCTGCAGCTTAACTGCTGTCTCTTTAGTCTGAGTTGTTCTTGATGGGCTTTAAACTTAGGCTCACCTGTTTCCATCACAACCTTCAAACATCTAACATCCAGCTTGGCTGCTGATTTGTGGGTGAACCTGATGAGCTGCTAGTTTTACCTGCACAGGTTGATCCTGAGCTTTGCTTCTGCATGTTTCTTAAATTTGTTCTCCAGTAAGGTGGAATCAGCGTGGCTAACAGTTTGGTGAACTGACGGCACCTGATGGTGGTACTAACACGTACCGGCCAGGTGTTGGTCACAGCAAGACAGCTGCATGTCGATGCTGAAGCCGCAACCTATCAGAATCCTTTAAATAATCACAATACACTATATAAATTATGAAAAGAGTTTATTGTGTTGTGTATTTACTGTGTTGGCAGAATATGCACCCCCTGAGTAAATTTGTCCCTGTTGGTCGCATACAGACCATTTAAGCATCACTGTTTGATTTTTTTTCCTCTGTGTAACATGTATATGATTTCTTTTTATCAGCAGGTTAGTTTTAGTAGGCTTTTGGTAAGTTCTTAAGTGTAATAATAAACACTCGCCACCTACAGGTAAGAAGCTGTTACTGCACTCCTTGAGAGGGGGTGCTTTGTTCGGTACAACACCGGCAGAGGCAGTTATGAGCATGCACGAGTGGCGTACGCAAAAATGATTAAAATCACCCGTTCTCCCAACTTAATTCTCCACACCTGCTGTCAGTTATTTTATTTTATTTTATTTTATTTTATTTTATTTTGTTTTATTTTATTTTATTTTATTTTATTTTATTTTATTTTGTTAAGCCTAAACCTTTTTTTAAATCAGCAATTTTGTAATTGCAGCTACATTCAGATCTTAGTTCTAATATAATGATTGAATAATAAATTTATTTAAATAATAAATCAGGTTTCTGTTTAACTCGGTAGCTGCTGGTTGGTGTGCAGACTTTATCGTTCTCATTTCAGAACCTGCAGCGATGCTACACCCACACACCAGTTTTACCACCTTTCTGTAGTTAGATTTATTTCTACTTTCTTTACCACCAAGAGGAAGAAACTTTACACACAGTCTGCGTCACAAGTATTTTAACATTATTTGCCTGGTGTTATTTTAATAACTGGCTGATTTCAAAGGAGAAATATCTGCTAGTTTTTTCATGAGTCACAAGGTGTTCATGTCGTCCCTACTGTCTCTGTCTCCATGACTGTGGTGTGGAACTATATTTACTAAAATATTTTAATAGTATCACGTAGGGTTGGGCGATATGGCCTATAACTGATATCCCAATATTTGTTTGGCCTTATCCCGATACACGATATATATCTCGATGTTTTGAAACTCCTCTAAAACTCTGTAAATGATTAATTCAGCATTACCAGCATACAAAGACACCAGAAGGATTAATTAACTCTGCTAGATCAGCATTTTCAACAAACTTTATTCTGAACCAGGGACCTCATAGCCTTAATAAAAACCTGTTTCCCCAACCATTTTATTAGCGGGCCAACCCCTGCTGCTCAATAACTACTCAGTTAATATCTTATGTATTATTTCATTCAATTATTTTCTATTAAAATATTCTCGTATTATTTAGGTTTTTCTCTTTTCCACCAGATCCCAGCAGTAATTCAGGGTTCCTTTTCCTCTAGAACAGGTTTAGATTCTGTTGTTTTATTATAAAAACTAAACAGCCTGGTTTTATTTCTTATTCTCATGTTGACATGTAGTTATAATAATAATAATAATAATAATAATAATAATAATAATGGATTAGATTTATGTAGCACATTTCAAGGCAACCAAAGTGCTTCACATTGTATCAATTGTTCATTCACTCCACATTCACACACTGATGTAAGAAGCTGCCATGCAGGGCGCTAACCACGACCCATCAGGTGCAACTAGGGGTTCGGTGTCCCACCTCAACATGAGCTCTGTGGGCCTAGATCGAACCGGCAACACTTGGGTTACAGGATGACCACTCTACCCACTGAACCATGAAGAAGATGCAGCCATGTCAGCTGACCAGGTACTGAGATAGATTCCTGTCTGACTGAAGCACATCCTGTCAGTCCTCATGAGGCTCTGCTGCTTTTAGTCGTGAGTGACACGTAAACTTGACAGTTTTCTGAGTGGCAGTAAGCGGCGTCATCCTGACCCGACATGGCGGCTGAGGATCTGCCCAGCCTCCACTCGGTGTGCTGTTCTTTGAAACATGTTTCCTTAATCCTGTCCCTGCAGATGTTCTGAGTCTGTCTTCCAGGATGACTGAAAATCAATACAGTTGTTGAGCGTGTCCCAGAAGACGTCCTCCATGTGAACTTTACTGTTCTGAGAGGAACCTAAACCTGACGGGAAACCAGTTTATGGGGACTTATCTGGCACCAAATGATTTGTGAGGATCGAAACTGGGTTTAAGGTTTTTAAAGACATGTACTTCCTAAAAAGTCATCCAACCAGACTCTGTTATCCTGCATGTTCTTCCTGATCCGAGACGCCCTACATGCAGAGTTTATATCCAAGCTGTGATGGATGGTGGTGCTCCGAGGAGAACGGCACCATCAGACCATTACATCATGTCCGCGGGTGAATTAAGACGGCCTGGCTGTGGGCTTCTCTTCATGGTTCTCACCTCTCTGTAGCTTCACCTGTAAACAGCGAATCAGCGGCAGCCATGATAAGGAATCACCCCACCTCCCTCCTCCTGCTACAGCTGGATCCTCACCGCGCTCACGGCATACTGATGCCTCTCCCCGGCAACTGTTGCTAGGAAGTAAACTGGAGGCAGAAAGGGAGTCAAGAGCAGATCATTGAGCAGTGACGTATGTTATGATGTCAGACTGACGGAGATGCTTCACGTTTCTACACACAGGAGACTGAAGAGGACCACCAAGACCATCTAAAATCTGCTGACTGTGAACCATTATGCTTCATGCGTTCATAATTCACTTCTACATGGAGGTGTTTGGTAGTTTTAGACCCATTTCACTGGACACGATGTTCATCCTGGGCTTTACCTCACAAACAGACCAGATCATGAGCACTACAAAGATTCCCGAGGCTCCCAGAGACCTGGGATGTTCAGAGTCAGCAGAGCAGAACAAAACAGACTTACAGCAAACATGGTGGAAAACATGGAGAAGTTGTCCTGAATGGTCTAACGCCACATTAATGACTGGACAGGAGTGATTTTTATTTTCTGGTCACTATGTTGACCTGAGAAGAGAGAATAATTTTACATTTCACCTTATCTCCCAGATTAACCAGCAGGACCTTCATGGTTCATTCCAAACAAAGGCAGAGTCACAGGAGAACACGGCAGCGGAGGTTTTAGAGCTGGAATCAAACTTTTCACCACAAAACAGACGTGATTTCTGGTTCTGACTGCTAGCTCCAGAATTTCTGTCCCACAGTGATGAGACGGACGTCTCTGGAACCAGCAGAGTTGCTGCTGTCATGTGACTCCTGGCTTGTGTGGAGAAATTAGCAGAAGCTAAATTGGACAGAGCTGTTCTCATGGTTACACGTTCCCATAGAACTGCTGGGGTCTGAACTGTGTTTGGTTTGGATGATGATGCTTGGTGGAGTCTTTTAGCTGAGTTTCTTCCCATCGTGTTGCTATGCTACATGTTAGCATCGCCGCTTCCTGTCAGTCATGTTGCTATGCTACATGTTAGCATCGCTGCTTCCTGTCAGTCATGTTGCTATGCTACATG
>JBAGKP010000018.1:2346257-2359880 GCA_037177255.1 Melanotaenia maccullochi
GGTTATCGGCCATAACAACAATATTAATATCGGATATCGGTATCGGCCAAAATTTTCATATCGGTGCATCCCTAATATATATGTATATATATATATATATATATATATATATATATACACACATATATATATATACATATATATATGTATATTAACATAACAGAAGGGTTCTTCTCTTTCTGCAGACTGCAGGAAGCTGAGACTGTCTTAATCATCTGGAACAAAAGAATTCTGAGGACGAGTCAAAAATCTCTCCTTTTTTGTGCTTGTTCTGTCCTTTCCAGAGTATTTTGTCTCAACGTAAGTTCTGGGCTGTGGAGGTCACTGCTTTATGCCTCAGGACCAAACTGGAAAAAGGAAGATCTCGATGTGTTGAAAGAGCCATGATGCAAACCCAGGTAAGCAGATAGGTATCACAGCTTTGTAAGTACCCAGGGAAACCGAAGATAGTTCTCAGCCCTTCCTGGTCTTCCTGCGTTTTTAATCCAGCTCAGTCAGTTCCCTTATTCAGTGTTACACACAGCTCAAACCACCAACTTTTAACATTCCTCACTGTTAAACCAGGCTCTACATCCATGCGACAGTGACCCCTATTTCCAGAAGAAATGTCCAGAATATCAAAGAAAGAAGAAGAAAACAAAGAGCCACTATCTCTGTACTGGCATCATTTGAGCAGAGTCCAAGCCTTCGACAGGTTGATGGTGATGATTTTATTTCCTGGGTGAGGCTGTCAGACTCATCTCTGCTGGCCGTGGTTTCAACATTAAGCTACCTCTTCCCTTCTCTCTTCAGAGATGTTAAGTGATTACCAGCCACTTTTTTTTATTTGGCTGATTGTATCCCATGAATGAGTCAGACACTGACTCACCGCTCCACCTCATCAGAATCTTTAACTGAGACAACTGGAGGTCATTTGGTCCAGGATAAATATGTCTACATGGTGGCAAAAACCAGGAAAATAATCTAAACTAAAGAGGTGGAACTGCCTGAAAGTAGGAAAACATGTTAAAATGTAATTTTCTCCAAAAATCAAGTTTGAGCAAATTTAAAACAAAAACAATAATCTTTTAATATATTTGGTTGTTGGTCCAGTCCCTTCAGAGGTTCCTGAAACAGCACCACTGGGCTGCATGCTTTTACATATGAATCTTGCTGGTAAAGGCATATTTATGAGTCTCTGGGCACCATGCTGTGGCTGACTGCCCGAGGCTGATGCACTTGGATGTGGTGCCTCTAAGTGGGTGGCAAGCCAGCAGGCGAGTGTCCAGAGCTTTCTTGTAGAGTAAGGCAACTGACATATACATTTTTGTTTGTTATTATACTATTTATATTTATGCCGTAAAATCCAAAATAGAAACAAAAACTGCTCCTCAGATTACTTAACGTAATGATTTTCTTCTTGGAAACAAGGGAGAGCAATCCAAGGGTTTGATAAAAAGAAACAGGAAAAAGTGTATTTGAACCTTTGTTAGAGATTGAAATGATCTGAGTCAGATCATGTCAGAGTTAGCTGTGATTACTTGGTTAAAGGTTTGGAAATCACTTTCCTTCAGATGGTTATGGTCATTCTCTGTTGGCTGATGAGATGTTGTGGCTAAGCTCGTGGGTAATAGAACCTTCATCCACTTGGATGTCCTAGCAATCTTTCTAATGAAGCCAACATAGACTGGGATTCTACTACGAATTTAGACTGATAGAGTAAACAGCTAGCAACAACCCTATAATAACACCAAAATGTGTACTTCCAGGAGAAGAAATGATGCAGGAATTGTCACGAAGGGTCTTAATTCCAACCACTTTCACCATCCATAAATCAGTGTTTATCCTCCAGCATGTTTTTGATGTTTGTACACTTAAACACATTTGGCTGCAGTGGATAGCTCAATAACAGGCTTGAAACAAACATGAGAGGAGGTCTAAATCTGAATCAGGTGTGTTGGAGGAGAAAACATCTAAAACAGGCAGGGCAGGGATACTGGAGGACAGGAATTGAGAAGCATTGCATCAAATCATCACATTAGTCCAGTTTATAATAAATATGTTAAGGTTACTTGTGATACCCGATTCTCTGGGTTGCATGTGTCTCACTATGGGGAGAGTGTCTCTCGCTATTGGGAGAGTGTCTTTCGCTATAGGGGAGCGAGTCTCTCACTATGGGGAGAGTGTCTCTCGCTATGGGGAGCGAGTCTCTTACTATGGGGAGAGTGTCTCTCGCTATAGGGGAGCGAGTCTCTCACTATGGGGAGAGTGTCTCTCGCTATGGGGAGCGAGTCTCTCACTATGGGGAGAGTGTCTCTCCCTATGGGGAGAGTGTCTCTCGCTATAGGGGAGCGAGTCTCTCACTATGGGGAGAGTGTCTCTCGCTATGGGGAGCGAGTCTCTCACTATGGGCTGCTGCCGTACTTCACCTTTGGTTTCCTTTTTCCAGGTGATAGTAGACCACTTTGAAGACAACAGCTGTCCTGTCACGGAGCGGCTCAAAGTCTTCTACTGCTGCCAGGTCCCACCCAGATGGGCTGTACAGGTACCACACACTTAATCTCACAAAGCACATTTAAATTTTTAATGCTGTGATGATGTAATTAGCACTGACCGGGAAACCCCATCAAAGAAATGCTAACGAACCACACCTCAGTGTAGATACAATACAAAATACAAAACAATACACACCCAACAAAATAATCTCCCTAAAAGAAATGAAAAATACATCATTAATTACTAACAGTAATTGCAAAAAAATCATATAACAGTACATCAAAACAGTACGAATTTAACCCGTTGGAGATGACGAGGTTTTAGCACCCACACTTTTCCTGCATCTTTTTTTTTTTTTAACATTGCTGTTCTGGTCGTCTCTGTGTCTGCTCAGCATGGCAGCCTCCTCCTCCTCCTCCCCCTCCCTCTCCTGTGGTGAATCATGACAGCTGTTAGTGATCAGCTGATCGTGTTTCTCAGTAAGGTGTAAAGTCCACAAGTCATCAGACAACCATGGACACATCAAATAGATCTGGTTCAGATATCCATCTATGTGCCTACGTCTTCTACCAGGAGTGGTGGGAGCCTAGTGCTCGCGACAAGGTGGCACCACATCAGTAGCTAGACTCTTCTCCTCTGTTGTTCCCCAGTTGTGGAACGATCTACCAAACTCCGTCCGATCTGCACAGAGTCCTTAGCTTAACTCTTCTAGTCGTCGGAATGAGATAGAAAGATTTGTCCAGCTCTTTGGCTCAACTCAGCACTGAATAAGCTGCATGCACTTACGCCCAAGATGATGCTGTGGGATGAAATCATGATCTCATAATTAAACAAAGGACTATTATAGAGAAAGAGAGAGAAAAAAAGCCTCTACATGACAGCACCTGAGTCCACCTGGACTCACTGCAGTCTGACTACCACTTAATGATGACGTCCCTCCTGGCTGGTTTCTGCTGGTGTTCTTCCTCTCAGATGTAAGTCACTTTGGAGAAAACATCTGTTAAATGACTGTAGCCTAGAATACAATAGACTAGAATAGAATAGAATACCTAGTGAGAGTGAAACAGCAAAGGAAGCAAGGAGATGTCTTCTCTAGATCATTTCTGTTGTGCAGATGTTGGAGACACAGGTCTGATCATTTAGGGGCCATGAATGTGGTGACAGAAACTATGAACAGGGTCTGATACAAACCAGACCGGGATCCTTCACTAACACAGCGACTGACAGGTGGTAGAAAGGATTTATATTTCAGCTGTTCAGGGGCAGGTCTAGAACAGTGTTGTTTTCCTCAACAATGATGAATTTATTTAGTTGACAAACCTTTTTTTTCATGACGATAATGAGATGGTAACGAGCTAAAAATGCCTCTGATGATAAAAACACAACGAGACGTTTGTAAATTTCGTTGACGAGACAAAGGGCTGATTTTCCGACTTTAAAAACACAACATTTCTGCCTATTGTGAGCGCAATCTGTCAGTCAGCAATGCTGCTGCACCTTGGCCACGCCCACCACCAGACGAGCAGTTCATTCATTCATAGATGAATCATGGCGGCAGCGTGGATGAAGGGGTTTGATGGAAGCGATGAAACGATATATGGACATATTTTAACTATAATCCATCATAATTCCACTAGCAAACCAGGTCAAGTTGAGCATGTGTTCCTCATCCTTCGCTCATATTTTGGACATGTCTGTGTTCAGGGTGGAGTTTAAATAACTCCATGGAGCAGTTAAATAACAATGCAGCATTTCTTCCCTGTTGATGGGAAAGTCTCGGCTAAAGCTTTCAGTCTGGTAAAGGATCTGGTTATTATGTAAAAGAATTAAGGTTAACTTGTTTTATGAATTACTTGTTATAACCTGTCAACCTTGATTCCACTTCTTAGTGCGTGTTATTGACCTAAATTAATTTGTTAAAAGACTAATACTTCTTTTATTTGTCTAAAACCTTTTTGAGTTTTCGTCGACTAAAACGTGACTAAAACTAATAAGCGTTTTCGTCATGACAACTAAAACTAAGACTAAAACTGAGATGCCTGCCAAAAACAACACTGGTCTAGAAAAGTTTAGATGAGGGCCAGGTAGGAGCACTGACCAGATACAGGGGGCACAAATGAGATTTATTTTTTAAGATCTTGATTTTATGTATTATTGAACTGATTATTACAAATAAAATTATCTTTTGATGTAAAAATCCAAAGAAAAACCCAAGTGAACTTCTCGCGGTACTTTTGACGGTCATAATGTTTTAGGCTTGTAATGGTGCTGGTTTCCATGATGAACAGTAATAATCACATATTTCATTATTTGTCTACAAAATGAAACCCTGACATCACAGAATGCATCAGTTTATTCTATAATAGCCATTAGATTAAAGTTTAATTGACTTAATGTGACATTTTTGTCCTAAATAGTGAGAAGAACAGTGACATCAAGTAATCAAACTGCCATTTAAATGTTTGGTAGTTATGTGCAGAGCTGAAGTTTTTCAAAGAATTTAAGCCAAAAAAGAAAAAATCTAAATGTGCAAAGTTTTCTAACAGTTCTTTGGAAGCAGTTGTGCTTCGGGCCCTTGGTGGCAAGCACTTACCTCCAGATGACCAGCAGCGGCCCCTAGGTAGTTAGCAGCGGCTTCTGGATGACTAGCAGCGGCGCCCAGGTGGCTAGCAGCAGCCCCCGGGTGGCTAGAACTGGCCCCTGGATGGCTAGCAATGGTGTCCAGGTGGCTAGAAGTGGCATCCAGGTGACTAGCAGCAGCCCCTGGGTGGCTAACAGTGGCCCCTGGATGGCTAGCAGCAGCCCCTGGGTGGCTAGCAGTGGCCCCTGGATGGTTAGCAACATTGCCCGGGTGGCTAGCATTTGGCTCCAGATAACTAGCAGCAGCCCCTGGATGACCAGCAGTGACCTCTGGGTGGCTAGCAGCTGCACCGGGTGGCTAGCAGCGGCCCTGGAGGGAAACTGGTCTCAGTCACAGAGTTTTATTTTTTGTTTCCACCATAATCCACAAACAGCAAGACAAGTCTGAAACAAGCAGAAAACCTGGGATATAAAGTTTAACGGCCTCAAAGGGACTGAAGGAAAAGCACTAATGACATTTTGTGACATATTTGCTGAAGCACAAAGTATCAGAAGATCTATGAGGATGAATCTTATGCTGGCCTGAAAAGGGAGGAGAGAAAAAGGAAAAGAGAAGTAAGTAGAATAAGCAGTCACATAAAGATTTAGATATGTCCAGGAGATTAAAGGAGGAAGCGTGTTGGAGAGAGGGAGCGGTCGGTCGGGGAGGAGGCATCACCCAGGCACCATGTAATAACTGATAACAGCAATAAAGCTGGAATTGAAGAGTGTGTATAGCTGCCTGGGGACTTGAAGGAGGATTGCAGCCATACTCTTTCTCTCACTGGAGGAGGTGGATGTGTAACAAAGCACTGAAGGTGGGGGGGTGACTGTGTGTTCAATATTGTTTTATAGAAAATATTTCATCTTTATACCTTTGGTTCGAGGCCATTTTTATGCTTTACATGCTGTTGGTTTTGCACATTTCAGGCCAAACATCACATCCTATGCAGTCAGTCTGTTTTCTACCTGTTCCAGCTGGTTTCCTTCCTTTCAGCTGTTTGAGAAATGAAGGTGGTGAACGTACGGTTTCCTCTGTCAGCACGCTGACAGCTGTGTTCTCATCCTCTGCAGAAACAGCTGGCCAGCCTCCTGATAGACCTCGGCTGTGTCAGTTCAGCTCTGCTCCTTTATGAAAAGCTGGAGCTCTGGGAGGACGTGGTCATCTGTTACGAGAGGCTCGGCCAACATGGAAAGGTATGTGGATGCAGAAATACAGTTTCCTCAAAAAAATCTAAATCTAAGACCTTAACATGTAGGTCCAGTACCGGCACCAGGACTCCGTAACATGTCCGGCAATTGATCGCTGTGGGCAGTTTGACTTTATAAGAAGCTGAGTTATAGATTAATATTTCAATATTTGACTCGTATCAAAGCAGATTAAGTATAGAATATTATTAAAGTATTTTCCTCTTCTATGAAAAACAAAACTTTTATTAATGAATATCAAAATCAGTCTGGTGATCTCAACCAATAATCAGATTTTAGCATCAATAGACTGAGACTGAGATCAGTTAATCAAAGAACCTGATCAGTAATATTATTAAAGATGCGTTCAGCACCATGGATCATCTTTCACACAACACAGACGCTGTGCCCTGCAGACTTCAGACTTAATAGCAGACTTGTGCAGAGCTTGTTAGAGATCCACTGAATTTGAATCAGGTGTGTTGCAGAAGGGAAACATCTAAAACCTGCAGGATGGTAGATCTCAAGGACCAGAGCTGAGGAGACCACTGATCTAATATCTGCAGGATAGTGGGCCTGGAGGACCAAGGTTGGGAATCACTGCTTATAAGTTCAATGGCTAGAAACTAGATTAATCGATAAAATCGATAAATCGAATTTTCCATTTCTGGAGAATTGTTTTTATGAAAATTGGGATTTTTTTCCATAGTTAGGTAGCAGCAGACTTAGCCCTCCCTCCACACCAGAACGGTGTTTTTCTGACAGATTTTCAGTGAAGTGGTCCTTCACTCACGCCTGGGATTTTGCTGTTTGTATAACTGCAGTGAGAAATGCTGCTCTCTACGAGATGCAGAAGTCAACTTAACCCACAAACCCTAGTTAAGAGACAACCTTCATCAGGGGAATTATTTCTACAGTGGATCCTGTATGATGAGGATCCAGATAGAAAGAGATCACGGATGCATTGTGTCGCATATTTCTATGTAAGATATAAAGTCGTTTATATGGTGGAAAAGTTATGACATTATGTGCTTTATTTTTGCTGGGATTCATTTATATAAACAAATATTTTTAATAAGTTTGTTTATGTTTTGTAATAGAAAAGAAAAAGAATCGATTAAAATCAGAAATCGGATTTGGTTATAAAAAATCAGAGATTTTATTTTTAGGCCATATCGCCAAGCCCTACTAGAGCCTGCTAGAGCTCAACCAAACTCATCCTGGTTCATTCTGTTATAACAACCCTGTTACTACAGAGCCATCCACTTAGGTTAAATTCCACCAAAAATTAAGGAACCTGAAAGATTGGGCCAAAGGTTCGACTACTTACAGGAGAAGTGAAGAGAATGAGACTCATACAATAGTTTAAATTTGTGAAATTTCCAGGTTGTATATTTTTTACATATTATTTACATGTGGGTTACATTAAGCTAAACAGTCGAGCTAAGAATGAAAGGTTAGAGAATTTCTAGGCCAGAAATCTGGATAATGAAGCAGTGAAGGTGTATGGATGGAAGTTATTGTACATATTGTGATTGTGATTGTCATTTTTGTCTAGGCCTGTTTCATGAGTTTATTTTTAAAAATAATTCTGTTGAAGCATGGTTGAAAAGCAGCATCTGACTTTCACTGGTTAAATTTCATAGAATTTTTATTTATTATTACTTTAGTCAGATTCAAGTTATTTCTGTGACCTTTGTGAGTTTTTCTTTCATTAACTGAAGGGTATTATATCTGTATTTGAAAACATTAGTTCTTTAGCATGTTTAGCCATGTATTAAGAGCCATTGTGGAAGATCCAGAGGGCCACTTGCTGAAGTTGAACACCCCTGATTTAGTGTTTGTAAACCAGAATTCACTGCATTTTCTTCATAAAGGAGTAGGCCTTCTTTTAGAGGAAAAGAACATTTTTCGTGTAACAATGCAATTAATCACGATAAAAAAATGTCATTGTTGCCCAACATTATATATATATATTTGTCCCCAGGCTAAATGCATTTGCAGGCCCCTGCCATAGGCGGAGGAGGAGGGATATATGCAGCTGTGGTTGCTATAGTTACTATCTTGCTAGGTCTCGTCTCATTGCTGGAATCATTCAAGCTGCTGGAAGTGGTTGATTCTTACAGCGTGACATCTGTCAAACTTCCCACCTATCAAATAGCTTAAATTGATGCTATTGTCCAATCAGGAGCAGCAAGATCAACCGCCGTGAAACACATTGTTTCAGTAAATAAACCAGCTATGACCACTGCAGCAGCTACAACTAAAGAAATCGGCTAATCACGGCCTCCGCTTGGATTTATGGAAGATCATGTTGAAATCCAAATATGATGAAAACCGTCCATCCATCCATCCATCCATCCATCCATTCTACCACTTATCAGCTACATTCGCAAGCTCATCCGGGGGGATCCCAAGGTGTTCCCAGGCCAGCTGAGAGATGTCCCTCCAGCGTGTCCTGGGTCTTCCCCGGGGCCTCCTCCCAGTGGGCTGTGCCCGAAACACTTCACCAGGGAGGCGTCCAGGAGGTATCCTGGCCAGATGCCCGAGCCACCTCATCTGGCTCCTCTCGATGTGGAGGAGCAACGACTCTACTCTGAGCCCCTCCCGGATCACCGAGCTTCTCACCCTATCTCTAAGGGAGAGCCCGGCCACCCTGTGGAGAAAACTCATTTTGGCCGCTTGTATTTGCGATCTGGTTCTTTCGGTTACTACCCACAGCTCGTGTTCATAGGTGAGGGTAGGAACGTAGATTGACCAGTAAATCCAGAGATTTGCCTTTTGGCTCAGCTCCCGCTTCACCACGACTGACCGATGCAGAGTCCGCATCACTGCAGACGCCGCACCATTTCCGCCTGTCGATCTCCCGCTCCAGCCTTCCCTCACATGTGAGTAAGACCCCGAGATAACTCCTCCACTTGGGGCAGGACCTCATTGCCACCCTTTTCTGGCTGAGGACCATCGTCTTGGATTTAGCTGTGTTGATTCTCGTCCCAGCCACTTCACACTTGGCTGCTAATCGCTCCGGTGAGAACTGAAGATCACGGCCAGATGAAGCTAACAGAACCACATCATCTGCAAAGAACAGAGACCCAATCCTGGGGCCACCAAACCGGATCCCCTTAACAACTTGCCTAGAAATTCTGTCCATAAAAGTTACGAACAGAATCTGTGACAAAGGGCAGTCTTGGCGGAGTCCAACCCTCACTGGAAACAATTTTGATTTACTGCCGGCAATGTGGACCAAGCTCTGACACCGGTCGTACAGGGACCGGACAACTCGTACAAGGGGATAATGCTGAAATTCACTCTCTGAATTTTGACAATTCTTTATTTTGGGAAACCATAGGTTATAATAGAGCCTGACAACTTAACCATCAGCTTTCATCCTTATCGCCACCAACCAGTGTCTCACGTTAGAACGCAGAAGTGAACTCTGAACTCAGGACTGACCTCTGGTGGAGCAACTGACTTCATAACCATGGCAATGTAAGACACATGGAAGTAAGAGGGCTGCAACGTAGGACACGCTTGAAAGGAATGTCCCTATTTATGTACGTAAGGAGCATAAATGGGCCTTTAATTGGCCCATCTGACCAGCGTTGAGAAGGGAGAGAAACAGTTCAACGTTTTGGAGAATTTTTTGTTTTCTCTTAACAAGAATTCCACAATGAAAGCCGCTTGTTCTATTTTTTTACTTCTTTTTATGCTTGAAAAAATAAATTTAAACAAGTTTTTCCAAATTTCCAATTCCAAAATTAGTGATGGAAATTGAAGAAGCTTAGAAAATAAGTGGAATAAGGATGAGCAATAGCAATCTGTAGGCCCTAATGTTGTTAGCATTAGCACCCAGAACTGGGTTGTAGTTGCAAAAAAGATAAGATCTCAAAACCTGTCACAATGCAAATGGAAGCTGTAAATGAAACCACAGAACGGCATCTGTGATGTTGAACTTAGACCCAAGTTTTACACTGTTCCAGAGCAGTGTGCATGTTAAGCTGCTGCTTCGTGCAACATCACCAGTCACACTAACCATGGTCTGCTCTTACAAAGCAGCATTTCTGCCTGAACTAATGCAAGACTTTACCCAAACACTATCTGCCAACACACACAGACAAACACAGATCTTTGCCCTCTGGGAGCTTTTGCTGTTTTCTCACTGTTCAAGCTGAGGGACCGTTTAATACCAGCACTTCTTTGTCCAGACCAGGCCATTTTTCACAGCTGCTGCGCTACTTTCAACATGCACACACAGAGATGCTGGGCAAGCAACTCACAGAGGAGCTGATCTGCTGTTTGATGTGGATGAAGCAGATACTGAGGTTACATCACCCCCTCCAGACCCTCTATCTTGTCCTGGTCTGTAGATGCATAAAATTCCTCATGCACACACAAACACACACTTCACTTTATTTGGAAAGCATTATTAGTCCATCTGGACCAGTCGACCTCCAGAGGGGGTCATCAGAATCAATACCAATGCAGTGCTCTCTCACAGAACACACTCATTCTGCTCTCTCACCAGCTGATTGATAAAATATATAAAAGTTTCACTGCCTCCATATCTGGAGGGAGGTAGGTAGGGTTTTTTAGTCTTTCTTCATGTCTATTTTTTGCTTTATATAATGGCTTTTGGATAACATGAAAACAGACATTACAGCTTATGCTTTCTGTTGCAGTTTGTGTCACAGCAGATGTATAGAAGAGGTTTGGTTTCTCAGGGTTTGTGGATCTGAAAGTCACTTATTAGCTCAGTCCAGAACAAATGTGTGACAGTATCTCCAGGTCCTTCAATTAGATGATGATTCACTGTTTCATGAGGCTAGACATTGAGCATGGTCAGGTTTTGATCTTACACCAGCCGCCCTAACAAATAGGTGTCATGAGTCTTATAAGCCCATCCTTTGCAAGAAGCAAGAACTTTCTTCTAGTTCTAGTACGTAATTATGTTCTCCTCGCTGGGGACATCTTCCGGTTTGTTCTTGACGCATCAGCCGAGCAGAACTTTCTTCTCGTGGACGAAGCTTTGTATGGAGAAAGAACTAACTGGACCAAAATAAACTTTTTTCTTGTTCTTACAGCCTCAAAAACAAGAACAAAGTTCTTGCTTCTTGTAGAATATGTAACAAGCTTTATATCTCATGTAAATTCTTGGTATATGTACATTTCTCCATCTTCCTCTGCCCTCCCTCTACTTTCGTCTCTGTGTCACTTAGGATCAATTTAAGTTAGAAACAAGCTTAAATCTAGCTCTGAAGTTTTCCAGGCAAGCCATATTAATCCTTTATCTGTTAAAGCCAGTCTTCATCTTAAATCAGGGATATTCTGGATTTGCCAGTGATTATACCATTTTCCAGAATTGTTTGATTGGATCACCATGTTCTGTTGGAGTCACTTTTCCATGCAGGTGTTGATCTGTTCAGACTCCCAGCTGACCTGACTTTCCTTTCCAACAAACAACTGGAGGAGTCCAGTTCAGTAGCAGCTAGTCTAGTTCACAAATCCAAATGTTTGTGTTGGAATTTAAAAAGGTGCCAGGTTAGAGAAAGGGTGTTAGCTTAGCATGTGGGAGCAGCATAACTAGTCTAAAACTACCCTTATTAGTTTAACAACATTCAAATGCAAAGTCAAGGAAAAATAGATGCAGATCATTGACAGTAAACTGCTCATGGTTAGCTGTGCGTAGCTAATGCTGGTGCCGATGCTAACTGCTAAAGCACAGTTGCTGGGTCCCTAATTCTGGGTCTACTCACTTCAAAGTGCAGGTTCGTTGGCTACATATGTCACAGTGGTGCCAAGCACTGATGTTATTGATGTGATTTACATGACAGCAGGTCATAGATGCTCTCTGTGCTGGTCTGAGTTAGTGTCTGAGCAACGGTCAAACTAAAAGAATTGACCCACACTTACTTTACCTGATCGCTACCAGCAGGTAACACACCTATAATGATGACCAGAAAGTTAGTGATCAACACTGTAGATGGAAATGCTACAAACATAACGAGGCTAAAAACACCCAGCTGATTAGGCACATGACACAATAGATGTACATGGAGTGGCTAGAAATACATCGAACTATAGTCTAACAATGCATAAAAGTGTTAGTAGATAGCATCATTAGCTTATCTATTTCTTAGCAGCGGACGTTTTCCACGTCTGTTGGCATCGTGGTATGTTTACCACATGTACACCTATTAACAGGGACATGTACAGATATATAAGGCAAGTGAAGGACGTTACACAAAGTCCTATCGGACTACACCTGGTAAGACGAGTGTTTACCAAACAGATAAGCTTAAAATTGACACATTGTTCCATATTCTTTGTAGGTAATCCATATTCTATATTCTAGAGCTGCGTAGTGTTGGACTTTTTATTGGAGCTCCCGAGCGCACACGGTGAGCTCCCCATCCTCCCCTGGTCTGATTTCTCTAATGCGCCCCCCAGTGGAATCCTGCGGTAACAACTGTACTACACTAGCAAGTATGATCATGTTTACCCTCATGATGGAGCCTATAGGCTACACGAACACAAGGTTAAACAGCAAGTATATTTTGACCTTAAAAACAACACACATAAAATATGCTGCAGATGTGATGTGAATGTTGGAACTGATCCTTGACCCGACTGGCGGGCCCCTCAGTGGAACCCAAGCAGTCTGCCAGGTTTCTTTTATTCAATTACAGCATGCTTTGTCTCCAATCTGATTACTCAGGGTGCTTTTTGGCTGATATTAGAGGTCTGCTTCTCTCCTCTTGTCCTAAACTATGTGTTGTAGTAGTTCCAACCAATAGTCCATGTTATGTCCTCACTGGGGTCCAAAATAACGATATAATTCATTTGTCTGGAGTGGTTTGGTCTGTTTCCAACGCTGCTTCTCTCTCTACACTCACGGCTCGCCTCTTGTTTGACTCACAGGGACATTGTAGAACACAGTAATGCTTTGCTGCATATAAATAATGTTTAGGACCGCTCTGCTGAGCAGAACTCATTACTTCTCTCTGTTTTGGGTCAGGATTTAGTTTGCACAATGACTCCTGTGACTATGCAGTGGCTGTTTTTAGCTCCATTTCTTCCATCACTTCGATTGTTTTAGTCATATAAACCACTGGTTTGTTTTCAGTGTCGGTTAGTCTGGATGTGAAGGTCCCATAAGAAACACCTGCACTTTGCTTTTTGTGTCCACATACACTCATCGTCCTCTTCATCAGGACCACCTTCTAGTACCGGGTCGTCCTCTTCATCTAGTACCGGGTCGTCCTCCTCATCAGGTCCACCTTCTAGTACCGGGTCGTCCTCTTCATCAGGTCCACCTTCTAGTACCGGGTCGTCCTCTTCATC
>JBAGKP010000018.1:2507185-2518881 GCA_037177255.1 Melanotaenia maccullochi
TGGAGTGGAGCGTGGTGGGGCTATAGAGTTGAAAGCTGAACTAAAATCAATGAACAGCATCCTTACAGAGTCCCCTGTGCTTGTCCAGGTGGGTGAGGGTGGTGGGCAGTACCTTAGAGACAGCGTCGCCCATGGATCTGTTTGGCCCGTAAGGGAACTGAAGTGGGTCAAGAGACCCAGGGAGGGAGGCACAGATGACCAGTCTCTTGAAGCATTCCATGAGCTCAAAGGTGAGGGCCACGAGGCAGTAGTCCTCAGGGCTGGCATGCTTCGGCACAGGGATGATGATGATGGCTCTTTTAAAGCAGGCAGGGACTACAGACCAGCTCAGAGAAAGGTTGAACACCATGGTGAAAACAGGAGCTGGCAGGTCAGCACCGGACTTAATCACCTGACCAGGAATGCCGTCCGGTCCTGTTGCCTTGCTGCAGAACACTCTCCTCAGTGTTCTCCTCACGTCATGTTCTGTCAGGGTGAGTTCTGCTCTGGCAGGAGTCCCGATGGCTGCAGCAGTTAGCATGCTAACGCCAGCAGAGCTAGTCCCAGCTTCAAACCGTGCATGAGAATTTAATCCCATCTGAAACACTAAATTTAAGATCCATCTCCCAGGGAGTTCTGATTGCACATTTCAGTTTGTTATCGATTAGGGAAATAAAGCCTTTTGCAGATGGCTGTAACTTTGTTAGTTAGTTAGACCCTCTGAGAAGTTTGTGAGCAGATTTGGAAGAAATGTCACAAATATCTGAAAAATCTTGGGGAGTTTCAGGATGCATTCACACCAGGACAGTCCTCTAAACTCGGGACTAAGGACTCGGTTCAGTTTGGGGTGCAGCATTCTTGTGGACCGAGTTTGCATTCACGCTGCACGATTTAAACAAATCGGACCGTTTAAAAAACGTGTTCCTCTCTCCACCAGAGGCAGCACTGCACCAAGAACTGAAGGAGAAGCCAAGACAACCAACGAAGAAGAAAACCGGTTCATCTATTAGTTAATCCAGGACAACTTGTGTTTTCGTCAGAGTAAAATGGATCCCAGCACTCTTGGGTTGATCAGATTTCTATCAGAACTTTACTAAGTTCTTTCCAGACCGCGAGACATTTCTGCCGTCCAGAGCCGCCTATAACTGCACACGCATGTATGTTTACCCATGATGCAGTGTGCTGAACCCACAATGTAGTTGCTTTGAAATCCGCTTCCTGCATGTGATCTGCTTGAAGTGGACCAAGACCTGCGTTTGTAGGTGGACCGAGTCCACTTCTTTGATCCGAATCAGTGTGTTTGCACGTTCTTCATACCCAGACGAAGCAGATTAGAATGAAAAAGGCTGGTGAATGAGCCCCAAGTTTCCTAGAAATGTTTAAAAGACACCACATTGCTGTTTAACAGCGAATAATACCTGCTACCCTCTCTAGAAACCTTGGAATAAATCTATTTCTTACTGAGCCATCGGACAACTTTTAGCTTTCTCTTGCTTTTTGCTTAATTTAAAATTAAGCTGACGTAGTCTAAAACTCATTGCATCCTCTTTTAATGTAAATTTGACAAAATGTCTGGTTTTTCTTTTTTTGTGTTTGTGTGTGTGTGGAAGGTGTCTTAATCAGCTGAACTGACCATCAGCTTTCCTGGACATATCTAACGTGTTCGCTGCTTCGGTCGTACTTTACTGGGTAACGTGTAAATGGGTTGAAACATGGAATTAGGTCATGGTTGTCTTTCGTATCATGACTAATGACAGCCAAGTGTCTGTTAATCACTCCCACTGATCAATCCAAGCACTCTGCAGAGGAGATGTGAAATATTAGTTACTGTAACGTCCAGCAGCCGTGAGAACAGTCTGGCAACGTGGCTGCACAAGAAACCTGATCATAGTTCTTTTGTGATTGCTTTCACTAATTTGCTGAAGTTAGCAGCCTGATAGGAAGATCTCTTTGCACAGACGTTTACTTTCCTGTTCATGCTTCCAGGTGTAAATAAAGATTCATGAATCATCAAATTAAATAGTAGTTAAAAAGTTGTGGTTGGACCCAGAGATGCAGTAAGATAAAACGTGGGTTTGAGCGAGCCGTGAATCCAGATGTGCAGCGAACAAGTCGAGGGCAACACGGATAGAAACACCTTTAACATGTTTTCTGTGACTGAATGCTCACAGCTGCTCACAGCTCAGCTCAGCACAACTAATTGAATGAGCAAAAACACACTCAGTTTTATGACATGGCTTCTGACCCGGTCACAGCGGGGCGGTAAAAAAAGACCACCGGTGTGCACAAGAATTTCACACCCTGCCTCCTGCGTTCATAGAGTGGTTCGGGGTTAAAGATGCTGTTTAGACTCAGAGAAAGAACCCCAACGGTTGAATAAGTTTATGACCTGCTGGGGGAGATTTCCCAGCTGTTCTTAACTAAAGCAGGCCCAAGGTATGACTGCACAGCCAATTCATTTTCCTCATGGTGACTTTGCCTTGCTCCTAGTGACCTGACATCTGCCATTTACTCAGGAGCGGCTGCATCCACCCACCGTGGTGTAGAAGGCAGACTGACAAGGGGCAGCAGGGATAATTTCCACTGTTTTTGCAGGAAACATCCACACTAGCTGCTGCTTTCCTGCTCAACCATTACTCCTCATGATGAGGTGACCCACAGCTGGACAAGATAAATTGATTCAGACTTATCTACTGGGAACTTTAAATGCTGAAGCTTTTTTTTTTTTATCCCTTAACAGTATGGCTGGACACATTTATCATGGTTCCACTCAATTATATTGCCATCTATTTATAAAACGAGTGTCACTGCATAGATCGAGATGCACTGATGCATCTTTTTCTTTATAGAGGACTTTTTTCGTTTTTAAAAACTCCTTTATTCAAAGCTTAATATTTGTATCTATCATAATTTATTCACTTACATTATCTTTTATTGATTAAACAGAAGAGATCTGGCCTGTAAAGTTCAATTTTTCTAAATATTTCCCAGCTTTGAAAAGCTTTGACATATCCACGACTCTTATCACAACCAAGGCCCCATCCTTGTAATATTTATTTTACAAAAAATATTTAATGCTTTGTATTTTTGTTTATGAATAATTAATAATTCAAACAATTAAACTGGTATTTAAATGGTTAAAAATCTCTAAATGATTGAATGTTTGGTATTTTTGAGCACCAGGGAAGTTGCTTAAATGATTCATGAAAATGAAAAGCAGAAAAAATCTTGATGTTTGGTGATTTTATAGCTGTTTTTGTTTGTGGACACTTTTGGCCTTAAAGGTCACCAGAGGGTACTAGATTTGAGGAGGGCACAAGGGTTAAAGATCTGATTACAATGTTAAACTTAACTTAAATTTCATTGTAACAAAGAGAAAGGCTTTCACGCACACAGTGAATTGACAGTAAAAGTATTAGATCTCTAAGGTTTATACCAACTATTATCCTGCAGGAAAGCTCAAATGAAAAGTCTCACAATACTTTAACCAGGAAATTATTTGACATAAGGTATTCTTCTTGGTTTGCCTTGGAGGTCATCATTTCACCGGTAAAGTAGACAGAAGAGCAACACAGCCAAACTCCCCTGCATGCCTTCACCTGGCTGGTAGTGCATGAACATGTAGATTTAGTCTTGTTTTCTTCAGCATCTTTCCTTTGTTGTGTTTAAATGTGATTCTGTCATGTGTTGAGCTTTGCTAGCTCAGATTATCAGAAAATGTCCTTTTTATGTGCTCAGCTGTCTGGTTCTTGGACTTAAATTTATATATATATTTGTGGCAGAGGGGAACTGGGCTCTGGTGAAGGGAACCTCTTTATTTCTCTACTTTCTTTCTCTCTTCCCCCTATGTATGTGTCGCCTGCACTTTGGTTACCACTTCCTGCACCACCTCCTCCTCCTTTTTGTTCTGCTCCTGCGCTCCTCTTCAGCCAATACACCTGCCGTCCAGGAGGAAAAAGGGGCTTGCTTCCGTTTGGTCAGCTCAGGGAGGCAGTGTTTGCACCCTGTGTCTGCCCAGTTGAGCAAACAGCTGTGCTGCTGCAGTGTGGGCAAAGCCTGGGGTCCTCGTTGTGACAAATGCCCCCCTCCAGGAACAGGTAAGGCTCCGAGCCTCGCCAGACATTTATCCTGTCTCAGTTATTCCCCCACACTTTTAGCTCTCACTTGCATGGAGCAAAAATAATTTAATTAAACATTGACACTGCAGGCCAGAGCCAAAACCAGTTATCAAACCTCAGTGTTTCTCATACAGCTCAAAGTCTGGGATGTGCCCTCTGTGACACATAGGCTAAGAAATTCTGGAGCTCAACTTTGTAGAAATCCTCAAGAAATTTAAAGGTTGCTGCAGATGACATGCTATCCCTGCCAAATAAACAATAACCTCAGACCATCATTCAGAGCCACTGTGTCTGGTGAAACGCTGTACAGTTGCAGCACCCTATAATATCACCATAGTAAGCCTAATTCTCTTTTATAAGAGAAAAGCAGACCAAACCTGTGGCTAGCTAGCACATAAGCTAGTTAACCACTTGTCAAATAGAACATGCTAGCTAAATAGCTAAATAAATACACATACAATTAAATAAATAAAAAGAAGACATTGTTACAGGACACTTCTCACCTCTCACTCAAATACAGTGTTCCAGGGTCGAGGAAAGGGCCTTTACCATAAATTCATAGTGAAAATTAAATTAGTTAAGTTAAGTTTAATTGGCCACCTATGGCTGAATGGCTAGCTAGCACGTAAGCTGGATAGCCACTAGCCAAATATGACTAGCTGTTAAGCTATCTGCACAGCTTATTACATAAAAATACAAACTGATAAATAAATTCAAAGAACGGGAGAAAAAACAATTACTAGTTACAGGACACTTTCTGCCTGTCACTGAAACAAACAACAAATTATCTCAGGTTTCAGGATGGTGCCTTTTGGACCTAAAGTTTAAACAGATAATCAGTTTTAAGTTCAGTTTAGTGGCTAGTTAGCTAACTTGCTAATTAGCAAGCTTTATTAAGTTCATTTCAGATGTTCATATTTCTAGAATTATCCATCCTGTTGGAATATCAACCAGTTACAGTAATTTGATATTTTATTTCCATCTCAAGTGGAGAAACATGTCCACCATCCAGTTCTGCATGCATCACCTGGAAAGCACGTTAGCACCGGGTCTAAAACAGCATGCTAACATGCTAAGTTCCAGAGATGAGAGTAAACCTGGTTGTGATCAAGCACATTTTCACTCAGCTGCTTTTCTAGTTACAAAACCTCAGAGTCTTTTATCTGAAGCTCATCTCAACATTAAAGACACTGAAATTTAGATGTATGCACATTTATTTGCATAGATTTAAATTATTATTTGTTATGTAGATTTAGTGTATTAATACAGGGCATTGTTCAGAGAAGGCTATCAGTCCTGTCCTGAGAACATTTGTCCAGAGCAGTGCACTTTCACCTTTCACTTTAGTCCTGACACTTTGTGTCTGCATGAAGTTCACAGCTTTGTTAAGCAGTTGCTGTTGAAGTTGCTTTTAGAGAACAGTAGCAAAAACTTTTGCAGCAGCTTTTGTTTGTCATCTTTTTTTTTTGTCACTTTCATATCAATTTGTTTGCTAAGGCATGGAGTCTCTTTCCTGCGGGTTGTGTTAAAGTGTTATCAAGCACATTTAAATGCCCTGTTTCTGATGATATGAGTTAAGGTTCATTTGACGAGGCTTGGATTTAATAAACAAGAAATATCAGTGACTGAATAAGTTGTTGTTAAACATGATGTTGCCATGTCAGCATCATTTGCAGAAAATTTTCACTACATACAGAAATAGAGGGAAATATGTGAATTAGTTTTCATCAGTTTTGAGGCTTACCAGGTATTTTTAGTGCTTAGACAAAACCTGGATGTGACCAAAGTGTTGAAATGTGGATATGCCACAGACAGCCAAGAAAGAAAGGTAATTTATTTATCTCCAGAAACATGTTTATTCATTTTCAGCTTTTACATGCTTTGCATAAAAAATAAGGAAATAAGTTTCTGATAGATTATTTCTTTGTTGTCTTGGTATTAAATCTTATACTTTTAGAAAGTCTGTTTATTTTGTTCCTTTTAAATTTGTAAGGAAAACGCATCTGTGGAATGAGCAGCAGAGTTGAGAATGCAGATGTAACCATGAAAAATTTGACAGATCTTCTTTCCAAACAGCTGATCCTGCTGTTGACTCTTGCTCTGAACTTCTGGTGCACTGGAACCTGGACATGTGTATGTTCAGTAATGAGTTTATAGCAGTTGGATGGTAGGGTCAAAGCGAGAAGAAGTGGAGAACGCTGAAGTAGTTACTGCAGCGACAGGGTAACATCTTCTGGTGGAGGCAATGGGATGGTGGGACAGTGTTGGCCTCACTGGGACAACAAGGTTGTGATCACTGGAGGAAATTTCCATGCAGAGAGATGGGGATGAGATTGGGAATCTTACTCTTAATCTCCACAGCTGGGGACTGCTGGGTAAGAAAGTGGAAAAGATGCAACACATTGTAGGAAGAATGTTGTGGCTTCATCTGCATACTGGAGCAAGTTTTCAGATCTGACTGAAGAGTTTTAAACTCAGTGATTTAGTTTTCATGAGTCCTTTCTTTGACCTCATCATGTCGTGAAAGTGTGGGATGTTAACTGATATTTGCCTGTGTTTTCTTCTTCTGTAGCCAAGTTTAAAGAAATCTGCCCTGGTGGAATGGGCTACACTGTTCTACCAAATCCTCCAGTGAATAAGCCTGTTCACCAGGAGCCCGTTGACTTGTTACCCCCACAACCCCTGCCAACACCAGAGAGACCAGTGGAGGCTTTTGGGAAACAAGAGGAGATCCTACCAGGTCAGTAGCACTCACTTGGTTTAGTTTAATTTCATTTAATCGATTACTGCTGAAACTGAGAGTTCTGACTGGACGCTCCCTTACATACATACCTATTACGTAATAAATAAAAATGTTAGGTAGAGAAGAAAATTTAAATAAAATAAAAAGTTGAATAAAAAAGGAGAATACTAATAATGATTGTGATTACCACTTACATTTAATGCAGCTATAATTTTGCATAGCAAACATGGATCATCTTCAGGTCTGATTATATAACTCCAGAACTGATCCAGTAAACAGTCAGGAGGGTTTCCCACATGCTGGGATGAACTGCCCTGCTAGGTGATGGGAGGTCTGGTGGGTACAGGAGAGATGGCTTCAATCCCATCTTGTAAAGGAATCAGTTTCTTATATTCCTTCCTCTGGTCGAGCACCTCAAGTAGTCTTCATAAACTCTGAATGAATGACTCTGGTTAAGAGGCGTATCTCTCCTCCGAGCCCCCCCCCCGGACTAGCTGTTTCCTTCTCTGGAAGCAGCGGTAACAAGTTGTGGTTTTTACCCGGGCTTTACTTTGAGCATCTTGCTGCAGTGAGCCCGGTCCAGTTCAGGTGTCCTCACGGCCTCTTGCAGAAGTTTAGAAAAGAACTGCATAGATGGTGGACCTTCAAATCCCTCGGGGGACCCAATCAGCTGAACATTGCAGAGTCTGCACCTCCCCTCCAGGCCAATTAGCTGAGCCTTTAGCTTCCTGTTATCAGTTTGAAGCTGAGTGCATAAAGTTTCTACCTCCTTCAGCTGCTGGTGAACAGTATTTTCTTCTAGTGACAACAGTCTGTTGTGGTGGCTAGCAATGGCTGTTTGGACTCCATCTAATTTGTTAAGTTTTTGGGAGGACGTCTTGAGCTCAGAGAGCAGGACTAATCTTATAAAAGGGCATCCCTCTTATTAGTAATTGTTGACCCCTTTCTTAAGTTGTCTGTCCATGTCTGCAGATACGTGGTAATTAGGACTTGTAATAATCACACAAAATGTTGGCTGGTTTCGTCTATAGCTCCTTGTGGTTGTCCTGAAGGCAGCAGGGATTAAATGTGTGTCCCTTGGTGATTGGATAAAGTATTCGCCATTACCTGCGAGTTCCTGTGTTTGTAGGGTGTCATCTTCCTTTTAACCATGTAGTTCTGCATTCACATTTGCCTCGTTCCTCTCATTGCCTTCCACCATCACACTGCTCCTTCCATGTGCTCTACTGCTGCAGCCATTAGCATCTACATGGAGCTGTTAGCATCTACATGGAGCCCTTAGCATCTGCATGGAGCTGTTAGCATCTACATGGAGCCCTTAGCATCTACATGGAGCAGAGATCGCTTTTCTCCAAGAATTTTGATTGGTTATGATATTGGAGGGAATTTTATCATTTTCAAACCAGTCCATGACAGACAAAGTGTGACAGTTGAAGAGTTAGAAGATTTAGCTTGAATTGACAGAAATCTTGCTGTTACTCTACTATACAAAAGAGAAAGAAAATTCTGGGTTCATTTGAGTTTAAAAAATAGGCAACAGCATTTGATAGCGAAACTCAAGGCTGATCCAGATAAATCCAGGACCTACATTCAGACAAATTCACCCTGGCGTCACACAGCTGCCCTTTTATTTACATCTCTATAATCTTTGTGTGGAGTATGGTAAAGTCAGGGACAGTCAGACACGGCTAGAATGACCTGTTTGCAGACTGCGCTGTCTAGCCTGATCTCGGTGGTTACTAAACTAAGCCCCTCGCTGATTGGTTGTAGTACCACGTGACAGCGACAAAAACTGATCATTTTTCTATTTTCTTGTGTCGCGTCGCAAGCCCTGTTCCACAGTTCCACAGGAAATGATGAAGAGAAGGAGCGACGTTGCCGCCCATAAGAGTCCATTTGATTTGCCGTTGACACACACAGATCATTAATACACAGCAGTGAAACAACTTTATCACTGCTTAGTTGCTTCAGTATGTATACTGCACCAGCCAATACGCAATATACATGTTAAATGTAAATATTATGCTGCCCAAGATAATATATTTTTTAAATGGGGCAACCACAGGTCTCCATTTGCAGCGTCTGTAGCTGCTTAGAAGTTCCTTGCACTGACATCCAGAGATTGTTTATTTCTAAAGCACTTTTCATGCAGAGGATTTGACTGGAGTAGTTCACATCCGCATGTCATCAGTTTCCCCTGGAGAAAGGTCCCCAGGTCCCTGTTAAAACTCTGTATTGATAATCAAAATTCTGAAGAATTACATGTTTGATGAAGAGAAGGTTTTTTTTTTCACATTTTATTAAAATCTTCTCTTTGGTGAGTGAAGATGTGATGATAATGAAGCAGTGAAAGATATTACAACTCCTCTCTCTTCTTTGAAGAATTGGATCATTTATCAGTGTCACAGTGAAAAATGTGGCGTCTGTGGGTTAAACAGAAATCTCTTTTCCAAATGAAAACTCCAAAGTATAGCACAAACTCTGATTTATGGTTCCTGTTGTAATCAGGAAGCTGGATCTACTACTACTTCTGGCTCTCGACGAAGGCAGACGCTTTTTCTTCTCCTCCCTTCTCCCACTCTGCCCTGCTACTTGTCCTGTCATTTCTGAGCCTCTCTCTGCATTTCTTTTCCGAAACTCAAACTTGAATATGGATTTGATCAGCTGGTCCCTAAATGCAATCGACCGAATTTATTCGAGCCGGAAAACAGGTGTAGGGGAGCCTGCTTGTCCTGGCGGAACGTTTTCAGCTGGATATGTGATGGATTCCTGGGGAGTGTGGAAAGTCATTTGCCTGTCGATCCTGTCTGTCGCGGACGCTGAAGACATCTATACATTCGGATTCATGATAACTGGGTTTCTGCTGTTTGGAGCGGGCAGTTTCCTGGAATGCCGCAAAATTTGGACACTGTCAGCGGCCACTGGCAAGCTGCCGGGTTTCTGTGCTGGTGTGTGTCGAGCTAAGAACAATCAGACTCCGGCGTTGCAGAAGCTAAATCGCAAACTGGAGGCTATTCTAGCTCAGGATGTCAAGCTGGTTGCGATTTCTGTGCTTGAACGTAAGGTAGACACCAACTTGGAGAAGTTGTCGGCTCAGCTGGATGGAAATTGACCCACAATTCGGATGATTGGAGTCACCAGTGGGACCACTGAGAGACTCAAGGCAGATGAAACAGCTCTGGCCTGAAACCAAAACAAATGCTGTTATCAATTCGGCTCCCTGTACTGGCCTTGGATGGATGGTTACAAAGTTCTTCTGGAAGGTTATGTTGACGGATGCTCAGTCCCCCACCCTCCCCTCACCCTCCTCACGGCGCTGAATTTTTACCTGGATCTGCTCCCATGGATGCCCACTATCATCAGGGCAGAGACTGGAGATGGGAACTGGGACAAGTTCGCATGCTCACTTACTGTGCACACACATGCACCACGCTCACATACACCACTACAGATGCACCTCCCCGATGATTCACTGCCTTGGTTGTCCCCCCCCCCTCAATGACTGCAATCTGTCCAGACCATCATACCGCCACCACCATGCTGACAGCTGCTATTAGACGTTTAAGGACCAAACATTGTCCTCATTGGTCTTGTCTGTCCAGGACCTTGTTCCAGAAGTCTGGTGGCTTGTTGATGGCTTGTGCTGCCATGTTCTTTTTTTCTCCTGCAGCCTTCCCAACAAGGCATACTGGTTCAGTCCTTTTCTAACTGGACTATCATGAACTTTAATATCTAACCTGCTGTCTAAGGTCTGGATTCTGAGATGGAGCTCTTGTTGTACACTCCGCGAAAGACTGGCAGCTGTCTTGGATGTTGGATAATTTTATTTTGTTCAGTAAGTAATGACAGAGTGTGACGTTTCATATTATTCATGTGAGGAAGGAGGAACTGAATTTTAACACCTAATGAGGACTAGATGTTGTAATTATGTCCGTCTACACACATGCAGGTGCAGTCTGCTATCGACACTGGACTTCACAAAGAGCACAAATCTCAGTGAAGTGAGAAGCCGTCCAGTTTAATCTCGCCTTGGTCTGCTGGATGACAAACAGCTAAAAAAAGGCCACACTCTGAATCTAGTTCAGTCCATCACTGAGGTGCCAGCATTACCTGTTCTGCAGGGATTTACAGGTAATCTTAGCAGCTCCGGTGAACACAGGCCACAGCAACAACAAAGTGATCCTCCTCACATGTGCTGTCAAAGTGTCCAAAGCCATGCATCTTATTCCTCTGTGTTGTGGAGGCTGATTGTTGTCAGAAAACTGTTAAAAAAGAGTCCATCTGTTCTTCTGACATTTTCATTACGACAAACACAGAACAGGTCATTCATCATGACTGAATCCTACGAGCTCGGCTCACAATCCTGCTTCCATAACTCTCCACTGAAACACATTCACGGTTGGATTGATGCTCAACAAATACAGCCAAATGTTCAACCATCTACTTTTTTTTTCTTTGGGGGAGGTTGCTCTGTGGAGAACAGCAGATACCTGGGAGTTCAGCTGGATTGGACTACAAGTGTAACACAGAACCTGGATAGCTGAGATGTTTGGGCCGAATACAGCCTACTTTTGGCTCAGTTATGACACTGGCAAGTGTTGTGTGGACCAGGTTTGGTCCAAATATGAGGATCTGGCCTTTACATAGATTACAGCAGATGCCTTGTGGGCCACATCTGGTGGTCATGTGACTGAGGTTCTCTAGAAGAAATAACAGAGCAGACCAGGGCCGGTTCTAGGAATGCATACATGAGGGGGCAGGCATAAATTTGAAGGGGGCATTATGAGTACATACTTCAGCATTTTCTTGTTGTTGTTTTTTAAGTGTTTCTTTAACGGAACTGTGATGTTAGTGGA
>JBAGKP010000018.1:2539644-2549823 GCA_037177255.1 Melanotaenia maccullochi
CCTGGAGATGGTTGTGGGTGAAAATCCCAGTAAATACTCAGACCAGCAACCATGCCACGTTCAAAGTCTCTTAAATCTTCTTTCTTCCTCATTCTGATGCTCAGTTTTAACCTCAGCAGGTCGTCTTCACCACGTCTACATGGTGGGTGTATCAGTCTGAACAAGAACCTTTGGAGCTCTTTGCTGTGATAAAAAAACCTTGTATTTTTAAAATGACTGCAGTTGAACTGTTAAAATGTGGCAAATTTATTTACATGTGTAGAAACACTGTCTAATTATCACTATGAGACGTGACCAGTCTGTTGCTTAAATGACGAAGTTTCTCCTGGTTTTTGCCTTTTCAGATACAGACGAGTGCCAGGATGAGCAGGTCTGTGTCAGAGGTCACTGCCTGAACACTGAAGGCTCTTTCATCTGTCATTGTGGTCCTGGATTCAGAGTATCACCCAGCGGAGATCAGTGTGATGGTATGAGCTGCATCACTCTTTACAGACTCCACTGTAGTCACATTATAATCCAGGTAAACCTAATCCATCATATAATCCACATTAGTCCAATTTATAGTAACTGTGTTAATATAAACCAGTTCGTAAAATAATTACCATCCATCTTTTCTCTAGTGCTGATCAGGGGTCAGGTCAGGGGCGTAGTAGCCTAAGCAAAGACTTCTCCACAGCCACTTTTTCAAGCTCTTCCGGGGGAAGCCTGAGATGTTCTCAGGCCAGTCCAGAGACACCGTCCCTCCAGTGTGTTCTAGGTCTTCTCATAGGCCTCCTCCTGGTGGGACATGCCTGCCTCCAGCCGTACAGGAGGCATCCTAAGCAGATGTCGCACCACCTAGCCAAGCAGGCGCATGCGTTGCATCGAATCTTCTCTTTGAAAACCTCCATCAGAACCAGGAAAGAAAACCTCCACCAGAACCAGGAAAGAAAACCACCATCAGAACCAGAACCAGAAAGGAAAACCTCCATCAGAACCTGGAAGGAAAATGTCCACCAGAACTAGAACAGAACCAGGAAGGAAAACCTCCACCAGAACCAGGAAAGAAAACCTCCATCAGAATCAGAACCAGGAAGGAAAACCTTTATCAGAACCAGGAAAGAAAACGTCCACCAAAACCAGAACCAGGAAGGAAAATCTCCATCAGAACCAGAACCAGGAAGGAAAACCTCTAACTCTTCAGTGCAGGTCTTCAGACTAGGTCTTCAGATCAGGTCTTCAGCACTCTGTACACCTGAACCATTGAACACCTGAGACACAAAGTCTATCTGGTTTCTAATCTACATTCTCTGATGGATGTTCTCAATCCTGCTTTGTAAATAAGTGTTTCCACTGTGTCCAGATGTGGACGAGTGTGTGGAGGACATCCGTGCATGTGAGGCTGTAGGAGAGTGTGTGAACAACATGGGCTCCTACACCTGTTCCTGTCCTGACGGGTACCGGCAGGTCGACGGCATCAGCTGCAGAGGTGAGCTCACATCGCACATCTGGGCGCATTCACATACGTCCTCTTTGTTTCTGTATTTGATATAAATCCTGACCCTCAAAGCTCTTTAAGTTTTTAAGGAAGCAGCTTTGTGAGGACCAGCATTAGTTTTGCTAATCAAAGCTATCAGACCCCATGAGTGCTGAGGAAATGCAGCTCTCAGCTGGTTGTGTGTCGTCTCAGATGTGGACGAGTGTGTAGACGAAGTCGATCTGTGCTCGCCTTACGGCAGCTGTCTGAACACAGAGGGGTCCTATCTGTGTGTGTGTGACAGCGGATTCACCGCCAGCCTCGACACGCCCTCCTGTGACGGTGAGATGCAACTACAACACACACACCAAGCTCTAACAACATGACTGATAAACAGGTGTGTTGCACAGATTCTCCTGTAAGGTGTTAGATCTGATCCTCCAGGTAATGATTAATCCTACATAAGGTGATTATTTAGTCTTTAAATAGGATCAGTTTGGAATTTCTGAGTGTTAGCTGCTTTAATAAACTCTGCTGTTTACCACAGTTATTACATAATATAATATAATGCATTATGCCTTTCTGAGTTTTCTGAGCTGTATACTTATAATGATAACATAAGGTAATAATGATAACATTCAGTATGAGGGTAGCGGTTTTCTGGGTCGGTGAGGTGGGGGAGGAGGGATGGTTGGGAGTTGAGGAGTTGGACAGCCCTGGAAACAAAGGTTCTTCTCCTCTAAGTCCAACGTCCATAGGAGGGGTCCTGAAGGGTCCTGCTAGAAGGTGGAGGAGGCTCTGAGTGGTGAGCCGATGATCCTGGAACACAAGACTCTGAAGGTTCTAAAGGCTGATCTAATAATTTGAGATGCACTATGTCTCTCTTCAACCCCCCTTCCTTCATATGCAGGCCAAGCCCAGAGGATGAAATGTCTCGCCATATTTATATCATATCATCTCTCACATCATATCTCTCTGAACAAGATCAGAAGGACGTTTTAGCTGGATAGAGGATTGTAAGACTTGGTTAGATGCAGGAGGCATCCCAACCAGAAACAGTTTGTTTCAGCCATTAGAGTCTTGTTAGAAGGTCGGATGTAGACTGACGTCATGGCCTCAGACTTGCGTTGTTCTCTTGGCATCAGGGCTCTAAATGACCACCCACCAATGGTGGTCATTGGGGGCTTGACCCAAGGGGGGGTTAGTTTCATCTCACTGTAGGAAAAGAAATATTTGGAGGAAGTCTGCAGTTTCTTTCAGAATCTGAAGCAAAGCTAATTTTAATGTCCTGCATTGCCTCAAAGACGAAAAGGAAAACAGAGGAACAGAAAGCGCCGGCTGTCTAGACTGAGCAGGATATTTGTTGCCCTCTGCCTCTGCCTCAGGGTTTATGCAGACTCAGACGTGAGCTCAGTTGCAGCTTCATCCACTAAAACTGATCGTCATGTTTCATGTCATCTCTCAGTCTGTCAGCGAAATCAGGCGTTAAAGACCAAATTCTATCAATGCTGGAATTGAGGGTTAGAACTGAGACTGTTTGCTGTGGAAAAGACACAGAATCCCCACCAGCTGTCCAGATTTAGGGACTGTATCATAGAGGATTTCACTTCACGTTTCACCTCTGGGCTCTTGGGGCCCTGGGCCCTTCGCTCTGGCTGCCCTGGATGGCCGGTGCCTGGTGGGGTCAGCGGCTGCCGATGCTGACCTGCTGGGACCTGTGGCCCGTGACTTCGGGGGGCTCTTGCTGGAACCTTCCTCTGCCGCCCTCAGAGTGGGTCCAGGGTGGTCTTCGTGGTGGGGTAGCTTGGGTTTGTGCTCCAGGATGCTGCTGATAGCCCGGGTCTCTGGGCCGCCCCAGTCTGCCTCTAGCCTCCATGGAGGAGTGGTCACGTTGCAGGATCACACTCATCTGATCACTCCTCATTCCTCATCCTCTGCATGCTGTCCGTCACTGAGGTGCTGGGTTTATGCACTAAGAGTTGCTTTGGTTAAGTTTTTTTGTGTGTTTCTGGTTGTTGTTATGATACATGTTGTTGCTGCCTTGGTTATTTTTTTAGGAACTCCTGAAGATTTCCAGCTAAAGCTGGGTACGAGCATAAAGATTATCTGGCTGTTTTTGCCCTTCCCGACCAAGGACGGCAAACGCCCGAACACCTTGAGTCTTATAAGATTTTCCTATAAGATCATCATGTGGTCTGAGGTGTGTTAAGAGCAAATTCGTCCTGACAATCAGCTCTGAAACGAGTCACAGCCAACAATCAGAAGTATTGAACATGTTCAATATTTACGACCAGAAATCTTCATGTGTGTGAGGAAAGCCAATGACTCCCGAGTCATGATTGCGTGGATGGTGACGTGGAACAGAATGTAGTCAATCAGAAAGCGCGCTGACTGGGGAGCAAGGAAGGATATAAAGTCTGTGTTTGCGACGTCTCCGTCAGTTCTGGAATTTTCTGTTAACAATACTCCCAAGACCACCATGATTCCCTCGTCCTGTAGATCCTCTGCCATGCTGGGTGTTGTGTTTTCCGGTTGTTGCCATGGTTCTTCATAGTTTTTATTGGATCACGTTTGGAGATTTCGGCTCGGAGGACTAGATTCTAGATCGGTTGCAGGACAGCGTCGTTATGTGTGGGTTGTTCTGTGCTGAGATTATTGGAGCTACCACACACAGCACCATCAACACTGTTTAATACCTGATTTTTATCTTCATGTGTGGGGTCTCAGATAAAAATTCTCTTCGGGTTTAAAAATTTCCTGTGTGTACCAGGCTTAGTTTACCTGTAAAAGCTGAAGAAAATTCTCTGTGTTTCTGTACAGCTGTAGCAGCTGGTTGTCTGGTGTTGGGTTGGATTAAAGGTCGTTGCTTCTGTCTACTGGATCTTTGTCTCCTCTTCCTTTTTTTAATTTACCCTTTTACTTCTCTTCATTATTCTCCTTTTTTTTCTGTCATCTCCGGTCAGGTCTGGTAAGATTACATAAATTCCATAATTCAAAATAATTATGATAAAAAAAAAGAAAAAAGAAAGATCAGATCAGATTAACAAGATGGGCCTTGGGTAGACTTTTATGAGTATGAGGCTCCAGCCAGAGGCCCCACAGTCATGGGGCACAGGCTCCAGCGGGCCAAGAAGTCCAGAAGCTGCCTGCAGTTACAAGTCTGATTATTATTTTCTGAAAGATTACTGAGAGTAATTATTATGTAAACGATATAAAGGCTCAATGTGGAAACCCTCAGGAAACTGAAACTATGAGGACAGAGCCATGATCCTAATGTGTTCTGTATCCTGTTCTCGGTGAAACTGTCTGATCCTCTCCTCCACTCCTGTGGTTTTCAGACATAGATGAGTGTGGGCTGAACGAGACTCGATGTGGACCTCATGGTTTCTGTGAGAACCGTGTGGGCTCGTTCCACTGTCTCTGTGACCAGGGCTACCAGGAGTCCCAGGACGGTCACAGCTGCGAGGGTGAGTGTAGACTTCTGATTTCCTGTGGGGCTAATGGAGAGCCACCACCCCAACTAGTTCTACAATCATATCAGGGTCTTTCTTTTCTTCTACTCAGACCATGACAGGATGTTGTAACATACCTGACGTGTTTCGGCTTTCACCCGCAGCCTTCCAATTGTTAAACACAACCAATCAGAGTGCTTGATACAAAGATGTGATTGATTTAATAGTTTATCACCTGCAGACGTTTGTGAGGAAGGCTGCAGGTGAAACATGTCGGTATGTACAGCATCCTACTTTCATTGTCTGAGTAGAAGGAAAAACAGACCCTTATCATTGAGATAAGTAGAAAATCTTTAAGCAGTTCTATGATCAGTTTTCCTTAGCAGACGGAGACGTGTTGATTTTTTCCCTCACTTTCAGTCCAGTCCTGGTCCAGTACCTGGACCAGTTCCGGTCCAGTCCCCAATACCGGACCAGTTCCAGAGAAACTTACCTCTGACCTCTGAATCCTTCAGGCAGAAAAAAGGCTCCTAACTCGCAGGATGAACCAGCTCAACACAGACAACTCAGCAAAGAACCGGTTTAAACTGGATCTTTAGGCTCCTTCTCACAAAGCTGCATCATTTGTTCCCGTTTCTTTAGTTTCATCTGTGAAAACGGCAAAGTTCAGACAGAAAACAGGATTTCAGCAGCAACGAGGTGATTCCCAAACAGCTGTTAGCTGGAAACTTATCTCACCATGGAGACAGAAACTGGACACGTGGAGGACAAAAGAAGAAGAGTCAGGACTAAAAACTACAGCAGATGAAGAGGATGATGTAGATGTAGTCTCTCAGACCGAAGAGATTGAAGTTTGTTTTAAAACACACTTTAACCTCTACCAGCCTCTTGTAGTTTGTTCAGTTGAATTGGACCCAGTTTTAACAAACGGTGCAGGTCTGAAGCAAAGTCCTGGTTCTGGTGGAGAATCTTCCTCCTCAGCTGTTTCCTTCACTTGATCTTTGACGTGTTGCACACAACCCGTCCAGTAGCAGATACACAGAGTCGTGTTGGAAATCACTAGTTTCCCTCAAGTTAGCTTTGGATCACGGAGGAACTGGTGCTGCTGGTTTTGCTCAGGCTAAATGAGCCCTGCAGTTCCCATCCCGTCCAGTTTCCCTCAGCAGGAAATGTAGTCCTGACCTCCCCCATCTGAACCCTGAGGGACCCCTCCACCCCCAACACCACCAGAACCAGTGTAACATTAGTCTCTTGTTCATGCACACGGACTTCTCATCTGTCCCTTGGCAGTTCTGCTCGGTCCACCTAGGTTCAGCCCAGTCCGCTGCCAGGCCTTCATTGGACCGTGGTTTCCACACATGGACTCACTTACACACCAACACAGTCCAGGAAAGCCAGCGGTGGTGGTGAACCACTAACCATCCACAATGAGAGTCCTCTTCCTCTCCATTAGCCAACATCCTCCTCCTCTCATCTCGCCTCCTCTCCTCCATTCTCCTCCTTCACTCGTTCCTTCTCTCTAGACGGATGGCGATGCTCGGCCATCATTCTGCTTGCTGCGATGCTGGACCGGACAAGTTAGGAAGAAAAAGAAAGTAATGGTGGATAATAAATCTGTCTGTAAACTTTATATTGGAGACATGCTGAGAAACGGCAACGTTGAGGCCACACAGCATCCAGAGCGGAGGAGGCTCGCCGCTCCTCATCTCGGGTTTCTGGCCTGGATCTGATCGGGAACTGCTGGAAGTCAGCGATTTACCTAAAATAATGTTAAAAAGATTCAGACAGAAAATACATTTATAACACATCAGTGTACAAATATTAGAATGATTTTATATGACCATTATTAGTTTTTACTTTGCCTCCTCTGAGCAAACATCATCGATCTACTGGTGCTTGACTTGGGTTATCTAATAAAACCTTTTGAAAAGACTTCTTTCCTTTCCGATCAGCTGGTTCAGATCTTCCCGCTCTTCCGGTACCTGGAGTTCCGCCTTCGTGTTCGGTCCCTGTGGTGAAGTTGTGTTCCTTGCAGCCGGTTTCAGCCAATCACGAACTCCATCAGACAGACTGAAAACAGCTTTATCTGTTTTCTGCTTGGTTTGGTTGATGACTTTCTCAGTTTGATCAAAACAAACAGAAACTAGAAGAAATGAGGTTGAGTTTGATGGATGAGTGAATATGAATCATCTCCTGTCGTGGACTCCGTCTGTAAGCCTGTTTCCCTCCCGTCACAGATGCGAACGAGTGTGAGATGCTGAGCGGAGTGTGTGGCGAGGCCGAGTGTGTCAACGTGGACGGCTCCTTCCTCTGCTCGTGTCCCAGTGGCCAGGACTACAACAACATGATTGCCAAGTGTGAGGCCACGCCCACAGGTAACCTTCACACCAACGCTGCAGCTCCAGGAAGATCTGAAGCTTCAGCCATGGTTGATTTTTTTTTATTCTTTTTCTTTCATTCTTTGATGAACTAAAGCCTTTAATTATATAATAATGATACAACTATATGTATAAAGCATTTTTCTAAACAGTGGTACAAACAGGTTTGCAAAGATTTTATTGACTGATATTGTACTAGCATTATCTGAAGGCGGTGGATTGATATTATAAATGCCAACACTATAACTTACCTAGCCACAAGTACAAAACGGAAATGTCCATAAGATGTTCAGCACCAGAATGCACGGTGCCAGCGATCTGCTCGAAGCCGAGACTGAGGACACACTCGCGTTCCTGGCAAACAACCTGTGGTGTGCAGGAACGTTTAATCACTGCACGCTCGCACCGTTAACGCTGATGTTTAAATCTGTTCTATATTCAAAGGAAAACTTTTTTTTGTGCAATATAAAATGTACAAACAAGTAATCAGGACAACAGGAAGAAAAATTATTTCTGTTTTTACATTTTAAACTTTAGTTCATAAAATTTTGAATTTAGTGTTTTTCTAACATTTTACTTGTATTGTTTTTATTTAAAATTTCTGGTTTAAGAATTTTTGTGTGACATTGTTAGAAAAAGATCTGTTGCTGTAAATAAAAAGGCATTCTGTACTTTTTCGGAGTGTTTGTTCTATTGGAATGCCGTTATATACACAAGAATATATCGCAGTACATATTGTTACAACACATGCTTCAGATTATACCACTGCATAGATGCGAGGCCACATGGCCCGCCCTAGTCTGACGTAGAGAATAAAGCTGCAGCGTGAAGTAAAATGTTGGTGGTCTTCCAGCCCCGTCAGTGGAGAGGAAGGAGTGCTACTACCGTCTGAGTGATGAGAACCTGTGTGAGAGTGTGCTGACCACCCAGGTCACCCTGCAGGAGTGCTGCTGCACTCTGGGAGCCGGCTGGGGGGACAACTGCGAGGTCTATCCTTGTCCTGTCAACGGTACAGGTGAGTCAGAGCAGGGCGGCGTGGGGGGACAGCCAGGTTTGCTCTGGTGACACCTAAACCTTCATGTTGCTCCACTTTCAGACCAGTTCAGCCAGATGTGTCCGTCTGGAAGAGGCTTTATCCCCAGCGGAGATGTGCTGTATGGAATCCCGACTTCTGCCAGCTACAACGGTGAGCGGAAACGACTTCACATCCAGCAGCTGAAACTCATGTTTGTTCTGACCTATAATGTGATGCAGCTGGGAGCCATGTTTCTGTCATCAGCTGGTGTTTTCTTTCACCTGTTCTGGGTGCATACAGAGGCTACAGAAAGTATTCAGACCCCCTTAAATCTGTTCATTTGCAGCCATTTTCTAAAATCATATCAGCTGATTTTTTTTCCTCATTTGTGTGCAGACAGGTCCCCACTTTGACAGTAAAACACAGAATTGTAGACATTTTTCTAATTTACTAAAGGACAAAAACTAAAACGACACATGGCCGTAAGTTTTCACACCCTTTGATCAGTACTGAGTCTTCCTGGGAATGACACGACTGGATTTGGGGATCCTGCCATTCCCCTGCAGATCCGTCAGGCTGGTGTCGAGTTGCGCTGGTGAACGTTGATGGACGGCCATCTTTCTCCAGGGGTGCTCGGGACCAAACTGACATCCTTTGGCTTTCTCACCCTTTAAATGAGAAGTTTCTGTGTATTTGCAGATGCAGATGAATGCTCGCTGTTTGGTCAGGAGGTGTGTAAAGGAGGCTTCTGCCTGAACATCGAGGGCAGCTACGAGTGTTACTGCAAGGTCGGGTGGGACTACGACCCGGTCAGCATGGAGTGCAGAGGTCCGAGCGATGCGCTGCAACTACACCGGATGTGCGTGTGCTTTCGTGCTGTCATTCACGCTGTTTTCCTCTGCTCTAGACATCAACGAGTGTTTGGATGAGTCCATGTGTGACGGTGGGCACTGTGTGAACACTGACGGATCCTTCATGTGTTTCTGTACACATCCCATGGTGCTGGACCCCACCAGGAAGCACTGCATCCTGGAGCCTGGTCTGATTGGTGGGTGGTGCTGAATTTTTCCCCAGTGGGGACAAATAACGAAGCTTTTCCAGCCTCTGTGTTAATTTGTTCCAACTTGCCTTCACAAGGAACTCTGGGTGGTAAGAGAAAAGATAGAGGTGTAACTCTTCATCAATACATTGATTCATGACCCATCCAACGGCATCGGTCCAGCTCAGACTGAACTAACCTGCTTACTAGAACTAAGTAGTAAAAATATTTGGTCTGAAACTCAAAATAGGAAAAAGTTTTCCACTGTCTCCTGGTTTAATGTCTACAAATGGAAATTCTCCATGATGTGAACAATTTACAGCTCAACAAATAGAGTGTTTCAATCTGAACAGATCGACATTTGATCTGAATGGAAATGATTGAGTTCAATCAGCGGTAATGTTGTCTCACACCGATCGATGGATGTGCCCGAGGAGCAGCAGTGGGGGGGTTAAAGGACCTTAATGAAGAAAAAACATTCTTGAGGAGTAGTAGTATTAATAATAATAATAATAATCATAATAATAATAATAATAATAATAATAATAATAATAATAATAATAATAATAGTAATAATAATAATTAGGCAAGTTTATTTGCAGCAAGATCCAACGATGGGTGATTCAAAGAGCTTTACAGAAAATAAAAAGCATAATTTAACATTAAAAACAGAAGAAAAAAAAAAGAAAGAACATTAGATAAAAACAGTTTTAAAACACGACCAAGTTTAAAGATTCCAGATTAACAGAACCAGATGCAGATCTGGGGTCTCATTTATAACCGTTGCGTACGCACAAAATGGGGCCTGAAACTGGCGTACGCCTCTTTTCACGCAAAGG
>JBAGKP010000018.1:2573551-2583644 GCA_037177255.1 Melanotaenia maccullochi
CACCCCCTCCCTCTCTAATCGTGTGAATAATCGAGATCTTAATTTCAATCAAAATAATCATGATTATCATTTTCCCCATAAATAAGCAGTCCTACTACAAATGGAAGCAAATTGCCTGCTAGGTTATAACAGTTTCCAGCATAGCTATTTGGTTTATGCAGGTTTGCTGTTAAATGGTTGCTGCTTGTAAAATTATGAGGGTGTCTCTGCTGGAAGCTTCCATCACAGACTGTCTTTAGAGGATGAGCACTCATGAGCTGTTCGCTGCACAACTGGTGGTATTTGAGAAGTGTTGTACTACAGTGGTAACTCAGTTCAAGCGTGTGTATATGTATATATAATGCATTTGGTCTTTTTGTCTTTCTGTTCTGGGACCAAGTTAGAGTGGATCATGGTACAGAGTTCTACTTCAGCTTGTTTACTCAAGTAAAAACGTTGGCTAAGCATCGGTACAACAAAGAGAGAAGGCCATACATCCAATCTACATCAACAAAAGTAACATTCTCTGTTCCTCTTTCAAGTCTGAAACCCTTCTAGCAAGCTTCCAGCCTTCAGCAGTAAGGTGGTGTATTGAAGTTTTGATTCAAGAGTTTTTTTATTAATTAAATCCTGCAACTACATAAAATCATAAACTATCCAAATTTAGTGCAAAACACTACTTTGTCATTCTAAACCAGGGGTGAGCAGCTCCGCTTGAGGTCCACAAACCAGCAGGTTTTCAATGTTTCTCTGCTCCAACACACCTGACTCAAACGAATGAGTCCAGAACTTTATAGGCTGCTGGATCCATTTTATCCGAGTCAGATGTGTTGAAGCAGGGAAACATGGAAAAAACAGCAGGACTGAAGACCTCAAGGACAGACTTTGACACCCAAGTTCTGGACTATTTCAGAGACTATTTTCATTTGGACAAGTTCAGTTTTAATTTTCCTTGTTAATATTTCTTTTACAGAACCATACAGTGGAACAGATCTGGCCTGAAATGAACACAAGGGTCAATTATCCCGTTAAAACTGCTCTTGTTCAATTGATTGACCAAGAAAGACTGAACATGGATGACAACTTGCACATCCAAGCTGACCTGTCAGTACAGAAAACAGTGCAGGAATGCCCATCGAGTCCCAGGTAAGTAAAATGTTAACTCAAGCTTGCTCAGGCAGCCCAGAAGCCTGGACTACGAAGCTGGATTTTCTCTTATGTAGGTAACTTCATGGTTAACCCGGGGTTTCTGTACTATGACACTGGTTCACTTTTTACCATGGTAAATCACCCCAGGGACTTACGCTGAACGGCTAACCTGCTTCGGAGCAGGTTTTGTTCTGGATACGAGATCAACGAGTTTAAAAGGACCACCTCCTGACCAATCAGATCTTTTGGAAAATGACTGCCCGTTCTGTCTACTTTGGTGTGCAGATCTTGAAAATAGCGCTTAGCAGAGAGAGAGTTTAGATTAGATTAGATTAGATTAGATTAGACAACTTTATTAGGGATAGATGCATCCTTTTGATGAAGAAATAGTCTTATCAATAAATGCTTTGAGGTATGTTTTTCTTCTTGACCAATACCAGGTTTGTTCAGGCTGAACCTAAAATGAAATATATAAGGAAGGAACTGAGGAAGCTCTGGAGTACTGTCCATTTATATTGTCCAATATAGTAATGTTATATAATCTGCCGAGTTTACGTATTACAGTATGTGAATATGTTCTGCCAGCATTCCTTCCTGGCTGTTGCTATGGCAACAGTGTTGCTTTTGGCCTGGGTGATGTGTTTAAAGTCTTCACATTTATAAAAAATAATTACCTGCTCCTCCATGGTAAAGTAGGTTTGTCGATGTTTGTGATTGGTCAAACCCCGCCCCTTTTATGTGAGCATGCACTGGAGGCTGACATTTTTTCAGGAATCCTATGGGTCACAGGATTCCCGTGGGATTCTGACGGGATGGGAGTTAATGTTACTAATAATCACGTGATTGGGACGGTACAGAATAAAAAGTTAACGGGATAAGACGGGAGCGGGAACTTAAAAAAAAAAAAAAACAGCTACTGCTATTTTGTAGTTTTTGCCCAAGTATAAAAAGAACTACATTACCCAGAAACTAACACTGCTTTCCGGACGCTGCTTCCCGCTAGAATTGAAATAAGAAAACGAATAGAGTTAGCAAACACCTCGATATGGCAAAAAATGATTTACAACGCAAAGTTTGAAGTAATGACGTGTCTATTAGGTTCGCAGAGCTGGTTAGAAAAGGCGGAAAAGTCGAGAGCAACGGTTTGTAACACACTGTATGCTGCTTGTAAAACATGTTTAGTTAATAACATTTAGAAATGAGTGAAATGCAACTTTATATGTTCTGTTTGGGTTTATTTAACTTTGGTAGACATGCTGTGAACCATGTACTGTTTTATTGTTGTTGTTGTTTTTTGTTATGACCTCTAAAAAAAAAGCTAGAAACACTTAGCAGCTGGTCTAAAAATCAAAGTCAAAGCTGGAGTCATTCTAAGTGGGAGCAAGATGGGATCGGGAGTAATTCAGGATGGGGCAAGATTTTTTTCTGTTGGAGTGGGATGGGACATGAGTAATAATGCACTCCCGTGTCACCCTCTAGCACCCTCTTGATGGGAAAACCCTGGGTTAGATTACTGAGTTGATAACCGGGTTCGTAGTACCGCCTATCCAGATCACCAATGTCCACCCAGGTGACAGAGGTAGCCGGGGTATGTTCATAGTACAAGTCTTTGGATTCATATTTAAACCTGTACGGGACCACGAAGCACACCGTACACACTTAGCCTTAAACTGTTGTTTAGTAAACATGTACACAAATATGTTTAGAAATGTGTTTTTACCTCCTTTGTTTTTGTCTCAGAGGAAAAAAAACTTTACATCACCATTTACAAAATAAACCAAAAAAAACATGATGATTCACACAAACTGATTATTTTCATTTAATTTATTTTTCATAGTTTTTTGTCTTTTCTTTTTTTATTTGGTCAAAACAGCAATCCCAAGTCATCTACAGAAGAAAACTTTTGAAAAAAGAATGTTTTTTAGAGTACGTCATTATAACACAGACTTGACATATGAATCAAATGTTGATTTGATGTTAAGTTCAGGTACATCTAGTAAAATTCCACATCCTCACATACATGCTGGTTAGCAGTCTTCGTCAAGTTACCTGTGCTTGTCCTACTAAAAATGAGAATTTATGCTGTAAAAGATATATTACCTGCCATTTTTTGGCATTCGGGTACTGAATTAACTCTATTAGACCGATAATGGTGATAATTAAGGAATAAGTTGGTAATCTTAATTTATCTTCTCTCTCTCGTCTTCTTTCTCATTTACGTTATTTATTTCAGGCAAAGACATTCCCAACAATTTGGCACAATGTGGTTGCAGGGCAAAGATTTTCTCCCTGAAGTTTTTGCTGCTGCAGATTTCTACAGACTGAAAGTGGGAGATCACTGACTACAGAGTCGGTTTTTGGTACCGACCCGATCCGTTCGGAAGAGGAAAAGAGTCGGACTCTGTAGTAAACAGGCACTTCAGACCATTCCACGAGTGTTTGAAAGACCTTGTAAACATAACCAGGAAGGATGTGTGATACGGGCTCCAGGCAGGGGAGGAACTTCAGGTGGGATGTACCAGTGTTGCAGGCTTTTGTTTTTATTGTTACAGGTAAGTTGAATTTTGTTTATACTTGGAAATTATCTTAAATTTTCACCTCATTTTACCGAGCAGTTTAGTTTTAGTCTCAAAATGTCTTCAGAATATACAGGTTTCATATTTGTCTTTAATCTTTGTTCATTGTATAATACACTTTTTTGCCATTTTAAACTCCATTGGTAATTAGGGCCCTCACAGACCTGCTACGTCTTCTTTAAGAACCTCTTACATCCTCCACTCCTTACCTGTATTAACACCTGTTTGAACTGCTTATCTGTAGAAAAGACACCTGTCCACACCTTCAAGCAGTCAGACTCCAAACTCCACCATGGCCAACACCAGAGAACTGTCCAAGGACACCAGGGACCAAATTGTAGACCTGCGCAAGGCTGGGATGAGCCGATCTACAATAGGCAAGCAGCTTGGTGAGAAGAGAGCAACTGTTGGGGCAATTATTAGAAAATGGAAGAAATACAAGACTATCACTGACTACACTGACTATCTGCCTCGACCTGGGGCCTCGTGCAAGATCTCACCTCGTGGGGTGCGAATGATCCAGTCGCTTCACACTTGGCTGCGAATTGCTTCAGTGAGAGCTGAAGATCATGGCCCGTAAGCCAACAGAACCACATCATCCGCAAAGAGCAGAGACCCAATCCTGAGGCCACCAAACGAGATCCCTTCAACATCTCGGCTGCGCCTAGAAATTCTGTCCATAAAAGTTATAAACAGAATCTGTGAAAAAGGGCAACCTTGGCGGAGTCCAACCCGCACTGGAAACGATTCTGATTTACTGCCGGCAATGCGGACCAAGGTCTGACACCGGTTGCACAGGGACCGGACAGCTCGTAAAAGTGGGTCCAGCACTCCATACTCCCGGAGTACCCCCCACAGGAGTCCCCGGGGGACACGGTTGAACGCCTTCTCCAAGTCCACAAAGCACATGTAGATTGGTTGAGCAAACTTCCATGCCCCCTCAAAGACCCTGAAGAGGGTGTAGAGCTGGTCCACTGTTCCACAACTGGGAAAACCACACTGCTCCTCCACAATGCAAGGTTCGACTTGATTTTTAACCACCTCAGCAACCTCAGCCCCAGAGATGGGAGAGCCAGCACCAGCTACCCCAGACTCTGCTTCCTCATCGGAAGACGTGTTGGTGGGATTGAGAAGGTCTTCAAAGTATTCCCTCCACTGCCTCACAACGTCAGGAGTCGAGATCAGCAGCCCCCCCATCCCATCCGTGCAAAGTGTTGACAGAGCACTGCTTTCCCCTCCTGAGCCGCCGGTGGACCAGAATCTCCTTGAAGCCGTCCGGAAGTCATTCTCCATGGCCTTTCCAAACTCCTCCCATGCCTGAGTTTTTGCCTTAGCGACCACCAAAGTGGCACTCCACTTAGGCCGCTGATACCCATCAGCTGCCTTTCAAGTCCCACAGGCCAAAATGGCCCGAGAGGACTCCTTCTTCAGCTTGATGGCATCCCTTACTGCTGGTGTCCACCAATGAGTTCGGGGGTAACCTCCATGACAGGCACCGACTGTCACGGTTTCTGGGTTTTGGTGGGTGTTTTGATCATGGTTTAGGATTTTGGTTTTTGTCATGTTTAGTTTGGTCTTGTTCTTGGTTTATAGTTCTTGTTTTGTTCATGCTTTACGTTTCAGTTTTGTCATGTTTGGTTTTCCCTCTTGTGTTCCTGTGATTTCTGTTCTGCCACGTTAGTTCATTTGGTCTGATTAGTCATCCACTTCACCTGTGTCTTGTTACTCCCTCTGTGTATAAATACTCCTGGTTTTCAGTCACACCTTGTCAGATCGTGTTCGAGTTGCTGTTCCCGAGGGGGTCTCAGGTCGAGACGTTCCTCACCCTGCTCGAGTTCCTGTTCCCGAGGGGGTCTCAGGTCAAGACGCTCCTCACCCTGCTCGAGTTCCTGTTCCCAAGGGGGTCTCAGGTTGAGACGCCCCTTACCTGCTACTGGTACCTGACCCAGAGATCCAGTCTGTCTGTCCGCTGCCGTCCTCCAGAGCTCTGGTCCATGCCTGCTCGGCCTTCGGTGATCCAGCCTGCTTGTCCTCCAGAGCGCCAGTCCAAGCCTGCCTGTCCGCCTGAGAACCACCTGTCTGCTCGTCCTTCTGGTCGTCCGCTGAAGGTTCTGCCCCGGTTCTTCCAGCCCCCCGGCCGGCTTCCTGAACTGATCCTGCTTTCTGCTCAGCCTCCGGGCCATCTGCCGGAGGTTCTGCCCCGGTCCGTCCGGCCCCCCAGCCAGCCTCCTGACCTGATCCTGCCGTCTGTTCAGCCTCCAGATGGCTCCCCCTGAACTTTGTCGAGGGGCCTGTCTTGTTTTGGTCTGGTATACAGATTAACAAACCCTCCGGTGTCAGTAGCACCCTGAACTTTATTCTACCAAGGCTGCAATGAGTTTGCCAAATTCTTCACAGAAAAATTCCAGAATATCAGACAAGCAGTTGGTTCATCATCAGCAGGTTCAACAGACATGCTGTGTCCATGAAAACCAGTTTAAACACCATGACACAGTTTAATCCCATTAACAGCAAAGATCTGGGCAACATCTTATTTCAGTTGAACTACTCTTGCTGTTTGGACATCCTGCACACAGGTTTCATCAAAAATCTCTCAAAAAGTCTCTTTAGAGCCAGATCTGTTACAGATAATTAACTGTTTTTAATTTCAGGCATCTTCCCAGAGCTTCTAAAAATCAGCTGTAATCAAACCTCTGCTAAAAAGGGAAAATCAAGACACAAATGAACAACAGCAGGCCAGTTTCAGATCTTTGGTCTCTTAGTAAGCGAAACGACTTTATAACACAAAACAACTGCTATGATGTCTTCCAGTCAGGTTTTAGACAGCACCACAGCACTGAGATGATCTGACCAAAGTCACCAATGACATATGTTTGAATACAGATGATGGAAAAATGTCAGTCTTAGTCTTACTGGAACCCAGTGCTGCATTTGATACAGTCGACCACAGTATATTACTTAAACGACTGGAGAACTGAGTGGGCCTCTCTGGCACTGCACTACACTGGTTTAAATCTTATTTAGAGAATAGAAAGTACTTTGTCACCTCTCTGGCAGGGAAGGAGCCTGATCTGGTCCGTGAGGTTGAATGAATCGGGCTAGATATAGTTGGACTCGATGCATGACTTGGGCTCCGGAACCACTATCCTTGAGAGGGGCTGCACCCTTTTCCATTCTGGAGGATGCCAGTCAGGCCTGGCAGACCCTAGCATGTTGTGAGGGTCAGCCGGGAATGTCTGGCGGAGTCCCCTGTCAGAAAGAGTTTCAAGTCCCATCTCCGGCAGAGCTTCAACCCTGTCCTGGGTGAGGCGGGGGTCATTGAGTCCGAGTGGGCTGTGTGCGGTGCCTCTATTGTTGAGGCGGCCAGCCGCAGTTGTCGCTGTAAGGTGCCTGTCGTGGCAGTAACCCCCAAACTCATTGGTGGACACCATCAGTAATGGATGCCGTCAAGCTGAAGAAGGAGTCCGGGCCTTTTTGGCCTGTGGGACTCGAGAGGCAGGTGATGGGTATCGGCGGGCTAAGCGGAGCACAGCTTCTGTAGTCGCTAAGGCAAAAACTCAGGCATGGGAGGAATTTGGAAAGGCCATGGAGAATGACTTCCAGACAGCTTCGAGAAGATTCTAGTCCACCATCCGGCGGCTCAGGAGGGGAAAGCAGTGTTCTGTCAACACTGTGTACAGTGGGGATTGGGGGCTGCTGACCTTAACTCGTGACGTTGTGAGGTGGTGGAGGGAATACTTCGAAGACCTTCTCAATCCCACAAACACGTCTTCCAATGAGGAAGTCTGGGGTAGCTGGTGCTGGCTCTCCCATCTAATGGGCTGAGGTTGCTGAGGTGATTACAAAGCTGAGAATTGTTTACCCAATGTTTAGGGGCACGCTGTGGCTCACAGGGTACGTTAACTCTACTCTACTTTTAAAAAGCAGCTCTCATTGTTCTGACTTTTCTCCTTCTGTTACCAAACAGTCCAGATATTCTGGAACCTCCTAATAAACAGGGATCCAGCTGGTCCTGGGAAAAATCATTGCTGCCATTATCCACGCAGCCTGGACCCTCCACACATCATACATCCGAAACATGAAGGTGGCATGGTGGTACAGGAGGGGCTGGGTGCCCTCCCTTTAGCTGCTCAGGTGGGGGGGCCTATGAGGGGTCTGGAGTGTAGATCTGAGTCTATCATCAATCCCTCCATCATCTGCTTAGTGAATTTAAGGTGAGGGGAGGGGGGAGAAAGGAAGAGTAATGATGCCGATGACCTGTCGGGGGTTTGGTGTCGTGAAGGTCCACCTTCCTGGTTCTTGGTGCTGTTGAGGGAATTGGGGGCAAATAAAGACCTGTCCCCTTTCCTCCGCTGAAGTCTCTGTTTTTGGAGGCTCCTCCTCTGGGTTTGGTTGGTCTGTCCTGGGAGATAACTCCTCCTGGATCACAGTCTGGGCACCGAATGCAGAGGGATGATGCAGGAAGTGAAAAAGGTTGGAGGTGAAAAGTTTTCCCCCTGACTTGTTAAAACTTAATCCATTTGCCTTAATAAGATTACTGTGTACCCAAATAGTGTAAAAATTATTAATAAAATGCAGTTTGTTGTCAGCACATGCTGATATAAGCCAGTTATTCAGTGGCAGTAATCTACTGAATCTTTCCTGTCCTCTTCTGATGGCAGCACAGGTCCACTGATAAAAACAGCTGCTTTCATAGAACAGTCCAGTAAAGTCCCAGATTGTTGTTTCTCATATTTGGGTGAATCCTCTCCTGCAGATCACTGATCCGATCCTTTGGAAAGCAGAGGACTTTGGTGTTCTTTCCATTCATCCACTGAACATCATTTACAGTTGAATCACCAATAATCAGAGGAACCTTTTCCTTTCTGACTGGTTTTTAGTCCTCACCTCACAGTCCCGAGATAGATGGTCGTCCGATAAAGATCCAGAGTCCTCCGATAGCGGAACAAATCTGTTCTGTAGTTCCACATTCAGGTGCGTTAGAGGTTTGTTGTCAGTCTTCCCAGTCTGGGTTGTCCAGTGCTGTTTCCTACCATGCAGAGGGTATAAGAGGTCCTTTGTTTTTTAGGGAGCGGAGGCCAGTCGATCTCATCATAGACTTCAGCTGGCTGCGCTGGCCTGTGATACGTTGTCTTCCCTTTTCCAGAAGGCATTGTTTACTTTTTGGCTTTGCACCGAGACAGTTCCAGGGAGGGTTGTGTTTGGTGTTTCTGCAGAGCCAAAATTATATTAAAATAAATGAGACCACAAACCTGCAGTTCCTGCTTCATACTGGATGTTATGGGACTGGATCTTTAATCTAGTTAGATTATAGAAATCCAGACAATATGTCTCAGAGGTAACAAACAGAAGGTACTAGGCTAGTTAGCCTTTAGCTATAAAGAGGAATGATTTAATCAATCTTATTTTGCAGTCGTGATCTTTCAGTGTAAATCCTCTAAATACTGTACAGAGGGAGCTGCTGGAGCCCTCCAGCGTGCTGCATAAAGTAAGTAAACTAGTTTGAACTAGTTAATCTTAGCAGCAGCTGTTAAGCTTTATTTTCAGGATAAAATAGGAAATTCAAAAACTGGAGAGAAATTCTGGACTAATCTGATCCTGTTTCCCGGTGGATTAGATTCAGTCCGACTCCCTCAGTCCCGTCCTGTAACAAGGTTATTGAGTCCTGCCACCAGCCCATGTTTCCAGTAAATTCTGAATCTATTAATAGATTCTGTGTGAGAGAGAAAGGGAAGGTGTGTTGGCAGGCAGAATAAAACCAGATCGTGTTGGCAGACACTTGTCGGGACCGTGGTGAGGTAGGTGCTGCTGCTGTCTGACACTCAGCTGAGTTGAATGTTTGGCTGCTAATCGTTGGCCTGCTGTGTTTCTGAGCAGCACTTCCTGCTGGTTCAGTGCTGCCTTCTAGGACTTCTTCCTGTTGAGTTTTGATGGAAACATGGACTGACCAAACATCTGATCTCATTGATCAGTTTGATGACTGAACTCCAAATATTAGTTTTTTGTAGAACGCCAGGAGACAGAACTTCATGCTGGGAGTGTGTGGAAGAAGAAGCCACACGTTGGTAGAAGCTGGTAGAAGCTAGTAGAAGCTGGTAGAAGCTAGTAGAAGCTGGTAGAAGCCATGATTAGTGTTTGAGATGTTTCACTAAGTTTGATAAAGAAGATGTGTGTATGTTTATCAGTTGGTCACTCAGTTATTTTTAATCTACAACACCACTGCCCTCTTCCTCTGGTCCGCCTTCTTGTACCGGGTCGTCCTCTTCATCGGGTCCGCCTTCTAGTACCGGGTTGTCCTCTTCATCTGGTCCGCCTTCTAGTACCGGGTCGGACCTTTTTAATCCTGGTGTGATAGATGAAGCAGGTGGAGGAAACCTTCCTCAGAGGTT
>JBAGKP010000018.1:2590591-2601085 GCA_037177255.1 Melanotaenia maccullochi
TCCCTCTCCTCTTTAGTCTGCAGGACACGCCGTCCATGCTTTCCACAAACTAGTTCACATCTTCATCCAGGTTTCCATTTTGCCTCAGACCGTTTTAAATGAGCTTTGGTCCAGAGAAGACGGCACTGGTTCTGGATCCTGTTCACATCTGGCTTCTCTGCATGATGGATCTTTGTTCACAGACAGTGGTTTCTGGAAGTCTTCCTGAATCCATGCAGTGGTTTCCAGTAGAGAATCATGTCTGCTTTTAATGCAGAGGCTCACCAGCATCCAGCACACAGAGATTCCTTCTGATTCTCTGAATCTTCTGATGATATTTTACACAGTAGATGGTGGATTGTCAGCCTGAGGAACTTTTATCTGAAAATTGTTCTAGAGCTTTAGATCTAGTTGGTCTGATTGGTGAAGCTCTGTCCATCTTTCCATCTGAGAGACTCTGCCTCTCTGAAATGTTCCTTTTATACCAGTCATGTTACTGACCTGTTGCCAGGTAACCTGATTAGTTGTCAAATGCTCCTCCAGGTGTTTCTGGTTTGTACCAGAATCTTCTGATGATATTCTACACTGTAGATGGTGGATCTTCAAAGTCTGAGGAACATTTTTCTGAAATTGTTCCAGTTTGTAGAGCCAGTTTGTCTCAGATTGGTGAACCTCTGTCCATCTTTCCATCTGGGAGACTCTGGCTCTCTTATCAGCTCCTATTTTCCATCAGATGTGAAATATCTCAGTTTCATTATCTGATATCATGTTTATCTTCTCCTGGAAATAAAATATGTTGATGGGATTTATAAATCATTGTGAAACAAAAACATACTCTAAATTCCTGAGCTTACATCTGGAGCTGAGACATGCTGATAAAAGTCTGTAGCATTATTCACGCTGTCTCCAAAGCATACATATGACCAGGCAAAGCTAAAGAATTATGACGCAGGTTATTTAACACATCAATTATCTACAGCTGTATCTGTGTGTGTTTTCTTAGGATGTATGGATGCTGTATTTAAAGCTGTTTCAGTATCCTGAAGGTTTCAGTTACAGATCTTCTGTAAACTGTGCCCCTGGCTTATTGTAGATGATCCAATCAGCTCAACCATTTTATACTCAAACCATGTCCGCACAGTAAAAGAACAGCTGGTAAAAAATAAGTTAACTTAAAAACAAATAACGCACCCGGATCCAAAGCTTTTTGAATAAACTCATGGAAGAGGTTCTGGTGTTGTGTGAACCTAAATTAAGAGGGTAACTCAAGGTAGAACTATCTAACAAAGTTAGGACATATATTGAGGTCCTCTTGTCATTGAACTAAAACAACTCATGGTTAAGTTGAAATTATCTAGAAAGCAGGGATGTGCATGACTAGCTGAATAGTCAAAAATCAACTGTTTTTGTTTGGAGGAGAAGCAGAAGTCTTTATAGCATTGTGTTAAAGGAATGTTGTGGGCCCCTTTGAGACAGAGCTGCAGACAGACACCAGCTGGTCTGAATTAGCTAGGAAGTTTAACGGTGAATATTTTGCTACCAGCTTTAGCAATAAACACCACACAGCTCTTCGCATTCCAGCAACCCCAAGTCTCAAAGCTAGCAGCTGCTGGGTAAAGAGACAGGAGCTAATCTGGAAGCTAGATGCTGCTAGCTGCTGCTGCTGGGTAAAGAGAAGAGAGCTAACCCTGAAGCTATTTGCTGCTAGCTGCTGCTGCTGGGTAAAGAGAAGAGAGCTAACCTGGAAGCTAGATGCTGCTAGCTGCTGCTGGGTAAAGAGAAGAGAGCTAACCTGAAGCTAGATGCTGCTAGCTGCTGCTGGGTAAAGAGAAAGGAACTAACCCTGAAGCTAGCTGCTGGGTAAGGAGAAGGGAGGTAACCCTGAAACAGGAAGAAAAACCTCCAGCTTCAGCTGCTATTTATTATTTAATTCAGACTTCCTGTGCTGCACAGTGGTTAGCACCGTTGTCTTGCTGCGACAAGGTTCCCTGCTACAAGCCCCTTTCTGTGTGAGTTTGTCTCTCTGTGATGGACTGGTGACCTGCCCATGTGGACCCTGCCTCTCACCTTGTTGCCACTGGGGTAGAGTCCAGCTCCCTGTGACCCTGAATTGAAATGTGTGGTATTGAAAATGAAATGGATGCATGGACTTTGAGTTACCCTCTTAATTTAGGTTCACACAACACCAGAACTCTTTGGGTTTACCCAAAAAGTAGCTGGATCCCTTACTTTTTAAAGTTCACTTAACTTTTTTTTTTTTTTACTGTTTCTGTTTTACAGTGCACTTCATCCAGGACTAACACAGCCAGAGTGGAGCTGAACTGTGCAGAAAAACAGCAACAAAGTTGTTTTTATAGATGCATTTTTCAGTTTTTGACCTGCAGATTTACCAGCTCCATATTCATGCTGTGAACCTACTGTTCTACCAAAGCCCAAAGATTCAGATGGAGTCATGTTCATGACTTCTGCAGCCATTAGAAGATGCTGGTAAACAACAAACATGGAGAGGATGTGCAATTAGACAGTGATTGTCAGGTATTAAAGAGCCAGGAAGTGTGGTAAGAAAACAAGTCTGATATTATTGTACAACCAGCAGCAGCCTGGTCTGAAGCATCAACATTTGAAGAAACACATTTTCATTGGATTCCACAAGTTACATTACATGTCCAAATGGTCAGCATTTATCTGAATTATTCATGCTTTCTGAATATGCATTCAAATGTTTAGGCCAGAGGCCATGAAGACACTCAGAGGCTCTTTGGCTCCACATCCCTCTCTGTCCATCTGTTTGTCTGCTGACTCAACACCATCTTCTTTTAAATGGAACAATAGAGCTAATCTATAGTATATATTGATTCTACCTGGCTCAGACTCTCCTTTCCTGTAGTCTCATCAGGCCAGTTGATCTGTGAGTCGGTAAATGAGAACAGTTAAGGTCCATTTATGCTCGACGCAGAAAACAGAGACGCAGATGAAGGACAGTTTCGTCCATCTTCTGCGTTGGATACGCTCTTAGTTCAGGGAGCTTAGCTATGCGTCGCTTGATGTAGCAGACGGAGTAATACCACTCTGAACTCAGCACCGCCTGCTAGTGGAGGAATTGACTTAACAACCACAGCAACACATAATACACATGGAAGTATGAGGACAAGGACGTATGACAGCATTTAAAATGGATGTTGCTATTTACGTATGTGAGGAAACATGGGCCTAAATAAGACTATCTAAAATAGACTATTGAGCACCCGGCAGCGGCTACAGACTTGATGGCAAATGAGTGGGCTAGTTAAAGCCTCATTTCTGCTGCCTTTAATAGTCATTAATTCACATTATCTTGACCGCTTGTTCCATTACGGGTCGCGGGTGAGCTGGAGCCTATTCCAGCATTTTAACAGGTGAGAGGCAGGGTACACCCTGGACAGGTCGCCAGTCTGTCGCAGGGACAACACAGATAGACAAACAACCATTCACATGCACACTCTCTCCTAAGGAGACTTTGGGCAGTGGGAGGAAGCCGGAGAACCCGGAGAGAACCCACGCATACACGGGGAGAACATGCAAACTCCACACAGAAAGGCCACCACCCCATTGGTTCGAACCTCCCCCCAGCCGAGGCTCGAACCAGCGACCTTCTTGCTGTGAGGCTGCGGTGCTAACCACCGTGCAGCCCCCTTTAATAGTCAAATGTTGTCTAACGTCTCTGTCACATGCTTCCATGCATTCCTTACGTTAGCATGGTTGTTAGCCACCAGGCAGTTCAGAGTTCAGAGTTCTAAAGTCAGTTTCAGACAATAACAAACATGGAGATGATGGAGAATCATGATAGAGGCAGAGCAGTAGATGGAGGTGGTCTGTGAGGATATTAAATCCTTCTTGGGTTCTTTGTTTCTTTCACTTGTTGCGCACCAGCTACACTGCTCAACACTGCCTCCACCGTTTCTTGTGGTACTGCTCCATTTGCTTCAACTGGCTATGCATCCGAAAGCTTTCTGAAAACGGGCTGAGATACAAACGCAAAGGCTGCAGCAGACAGACAGAACCTTAATAAAATAAACCTCCATCAGGACCAGAACCAGGAAGAAAACCTCCACCAGAACCAGAACCAGGAAGAAAACCTCCATCAGAACCAGAACCAGGAAGAAAACCTCCATCAGGACCAGATCCAGGAAGAAAACCTCCATCAGAACCAGAACCAGGAAGAAAACCTCCATCAGGACCAGAACCAGGAAGAAAACCTCCATCAGGACCAGAACCAGGACGAAAACCTCTATCAGGACCAGATCCAGGAAGAAAACCTCCATCAGGACCAGATCCAGGAAGAAAACCTCCATCAGGACCAGAAGCAGGAAGAAAACCTCCATCAGGACCAGAACCAGGACGAAAACCTCCATCAGGACCAGATCCAGGAAGAAAACCTCCACCAGAACCAGAACCAGGAAGAAAACCTCCATCAGGACCAGAACCAGGAAGAAAACCTCCATCAGGACCAGAACCAGGACGAAAACCTCTATCAGGACCAGATCAAGGAAGAAAACCTCCATCAGGACCAGAAGCAGGAAGAAAACCTCCATCAGGACCAGAACCAGGACGAAAACCTCTATCAGGACCAGATCCAGGAAGAAAACCTCCATCAGAACCAGAACCAGGAAGAAAACCTCCATCAGGACCAGAACCATGAAGGAAAATCTCCATCAGAACCAGAACCAGGAAGCCAGAACCATCTTCCTGGACCAGTTGGGGGTGGAGAGGACAGGAAAGAGGGGATACCTGCAGAGAAAGCCAGAAAGTGTCACGTCATTCCTTCATGGTGGGCTTTCTTACCTGGGAAGATGTGATAGTTCCTGAACTATTTCCAAATGCGTTGATAGATAAAATAATTTAAAAAAATAAATACTAAACTAATAGTAGATAGCTATAAATAATTAAAAAAAAATTATTAGATAAATATGTATTTAACCAACTTTTATCAGTCATTTTTATTAAAGCCCACACAAAATCAGAAACTTTCCAGGGACACTGATGGGTGATAATAAAAGCAAACTCACCATGAGAAGATGAAGGCGGGGTTCATCACGGATGCAGAAACAAACACAGCTTATTTAAAGCTAATGAAGGACTGTGGGACTAGCAGGAATAATGACATGCACATGAACACACTGCCACACACACAGAGGGGGATCTGCTTATGCAATCCTGCCAGCTGTTTGAACATCTGTCTGCTTCAGCAGAGTCCAACCTGTTCAGTCTCTTCCGAACATCGTCTTCATTCCCAGACCGGCTCACATTTCTGTCAAGCAGCTGCTGGAGTTTAAATCTGACCTACAGGTCAAATCTCTCAGCTGCAGCAGGATCCATTCCTACATCACTGCTGGGGTTTCAGGTGTGTATCATCTGAAAAAGGGAAACATTTAGCCATTAAAATCCAAATATTTTTTATCAGGATTCAATCAGAACAGAGTGTTATTAAAGAAACACACATGAACTCAAATCATAAAGTTCTACATTATTCATATAATTTAATCTCAGTCTGAAGGTTGGGACTAGAATCAGCGTCAGTGGAAGATCCTGACGACTTGTGTGTGAAGTCACATGGCAAGCTGCTGCTGCTCCAGGCTGCTGTGTTTACCAACAGGAGGCGGAGGCTGTGGAGGAGGTCAGAGCGGAGTATGCTCCACCATGGGAGTCGGTCTGAGCTGGTCAGCCTGCAGCAGCAGCACTTTATCACTGCATGGACCATATTTAGTCTGGATAAGAGCCCACATGCAGCTGTTTGAGCGGTAAGAGCGGATTCTGTTATTTTGTAGTTCCTCAGATTTCTTGTTTACTCTAAATAATCTTGCAGAAAGAAGCTCAGTGTTTAGTTTGTTTTCCTTCGTAGTGTTTCCGAAGAGCAGATCTTATGTTTACAGCCCAGCACTGGCTGTGTTTTGTAATGCCTGGTCTCTATGGCTTTGTATTTGTATTAGACACATTTACCTTGTGTGTGTGTGTGTGTATGTGTGTGTGTGCCCACCAGCCATGCATGTCATTGGACATGAGGACAGAATAATGCATGTGTGAACGAGCGCCGCAGACACTGTGACCCATTGTCGAGCAGAACAAGCACAAGTTCTGCTAAAGGGCACCGCTGATTAGAACACGTGCAGCTCAGCGGTGAATTCAGAAGTAGGAGAAACACAGCAGCAACTGACTTATAACACATTAATGTTTGAAACACCATGCAGGCGATGTGATGTCCACACTTTCAGTTTCAGAAAGGCCTCTTTGTTGTTGGCTTGTCGGCGTGTCACGCTGTCATGAACTTGTCATGATTATCCTCTTCTTACTTTTACTCTCCTCACATATTAATTCATAGCTTCAGCTGGAAAAGTAACTTGACTGTTTACAAATCCCACTCCCCTCCGAGACCAAGTACGCATGGAAAAGTTCAGGTGTTTATTTAAGTTGTGTGATCACAGAGCCTCAAACAGCAGGAAAGAGAAGCGTTTGAAAAACATCAGTTACCTGAAAGTGCAACTGATGTTTGAGAACAGGAACTGAATCCTAGAAGGGTCAAGATTAATCTCAAAAAGTGTAAATAAGGCAGATAAATGTCTGCTGCTAGCACCAGAAGGCTAACAGTCCCAGGAATGACTTAAGGTAGTCCTAGGAATGAGTATCATAATCCTAGGAATGAGCAAACTAGTCCTAGGAATGAATAACGTAATCCTAGGATGAGTAAAGTAATCACAGAAATGTGTAAAGTAATTGTAGGAGAAGTAAAGTAGTTCTAGGAAAGAGTAAAGTAATTCTAGGATGGGTAAAGTAGTCCTAGAAATGAGTACAGTAATCCTAAGAATGAGTGAAGTAGTCCAAGGAATGGGTCAAATAATTCTAGCAATAAGAAAAGTATTCCTAGGATGAGTAAATTAATCCTAGGAATAACTAAAGTATCTGTAGGATAAGCAAAGTAGTTCTAGGAATGAGTAAAGTAATCCTAGGAAAGTAAAGTAACTGTGGTACAGTAGAAGGTAAAAGTGAACCTGAGCAGTTTTCCAGGTGTTTAATAGAGGTGTTATGCAGGTAAATATCTCAGGAAGATATCAGGCAATAATGATGATGATGATAATGATGATGATGATGATGAATGACTATAGACTATCAATGGTCAGAGTCAGGAGCTGCTGCATTCACCTTAGAAGCACCATGAGGATCCAGAAATAAGTGAAACCCAAGATAGTCTCTGATAGGAAGAGAGAATCCTTCACTATAAACCTTCTTCATCTCCATGGAAACCAGCAGGACCTTCAGGGTTCATGTCAAACAAAGGCAGAGTCATAGGAGAACACGTTAGCAGAGTTTTTAGAGCTGGAATCAAACTTCACCACAAACAGCAACAGTAAGACCTGGTTTCTGGTTCTGGCTGCTAGCTCCAGAGTTTCTGTCCCTCCGTGATGAGACAGACGTCTCTGGAACCAGTAGAGTCTCTGCTGTCATGTGACTCCTTGTTTGTGTGGAGAAATTAGCAGAAGCTCTAAAGTGGACAGAGCTGTTCTGGTTTCTACATTCCCATAGAACTGCTGGGGTGTGAACTGTGTTTGGTTTGGATGATGATGCTTGGCGGAGTCTTTTAGCTGAGTTTCTCCTCGTCGTGTTGGTATGCTACATGTTAGCATCGCTGCTTCCTTGTGTTTGCTAACATCTTCTGTACAGGCTAGTCAATAAAGAGTCAAACTTTTAAAACCTGAGACCCCCCTCCCCACTGGGGGGACTTTAAAAACAGAAGGTGTCAGACTCAACCAAAATGTCCACTTTAGAGACTATTCCTAAACTATCTGGACGTAAACCTCTTTAATTTTGTTTTGCTTCACTTCAGAGTTATTATTCCCATATTGTGCTGTGATCTGATAGAGGTTTACATCTGCAGCTGCATAAATCCAAAGAGATATTCAGAGTCAGATCGTGTTTGCTTTAAGCAAATCTGATTCTTTTTTCATTAGTGCTATGTACCATCTTTATTTATTCTTTATCAGTAACACATATACTGATATTTAAGCATCTTGTCTGTGGGCTCAGTATAAAGTCATAAAGATGTTGCAGCTGTAAATGAATTTTTACAAATCATTTCAGAGTTTGTGTTTGTTAATCAAATTGCAAAAAAGAATCTGCTGGAAAAATTCCAGTTTAAATGTGCAGGAAGGTTCTGCACATTTGCATTATTTGTGGAAAATAATGGAAGTTCTTTTGCAAACATCCTGTCCTGTCTGTGAGACTCTGAAGTTGTGTCTGAGAATTTTGTCCCTGTCTTTTTAATTCTATCTGATTGGATGGAGCCTAATCAAACTGTCCAATCAGAGAGCAGTCAGCTTCCTGTCCTACCGCAGCGCTACAGGCTCTTAACGTGGAGTAGAGACATTTTAAAGATGGATGGTGGTCCGACTGTGTCAAAGAGATAATAAACTTATATTTCTCAGTCAGAGACTCCAGACGCTCTCTGCAAACCACCTCTTTCACCTTCTAACTTCTTACATTTTCCACAAATACAAATCTGTTTAACAACCGTCCTTTCTGCACATTCACAAACTTGAATTTTTCAGGCAGATTTTGTTTGCAGGATGACAAACTTGATTCACAAATACAAAATGAAACTATTTGCAAACATTATAGCTGGGAAAGACAAAGTTGAGGCGTAAATGAAAACCCTCCTGCTGTCTGCTTTCATACTCAGGATTTTAAAACTACTGAAATCCTAGTAAAGCCTCTTATTGACTTTTTTTCATTATCAGCCCTCAATCAGAGACTGAAGTACCAACAGTTAAGACTCTTAACCAGCAATCATAGATTTCACATAATGAACATCGTAGGCCAGGGCGACATGACCCTAATTTCATATCTCCATATTTTTACCTGAATCACGATATACAATATATATCTAGATATAATTTTTTGTCAAGTAACCAAAGAGACAGTTTTAATTTACAGCCCTGAGCTCTAAATACATTTTTATTAAGGATCAGCAGCACATGTGCATTAAAACAGCTGAAATTAAAGTAGCTGTAAGTTAACGGTAGAATTACATCATTTTCTACCACACTTACGGTGCATTCCCATTCTCCTCAGAATTCTGAGGAATGGCTAAGTGATGTTGTTTTTCCGTGTAGTCAGCTCATAAGTTTTAGAGATCCCCGCGATTCCAGATTTAAAGATGGCTGCGCTTAGGAATTGTTGTAGTCCATAGTTGTCTTTATTAAAATTATTTGTAATATATTTCATGTCCGTTAAGTTTGTAGCATAAACAGCAGCGAGTTGTTATCAATCATTTCCAGTGTTGGGAGTAACACGTTACAAAGTAACAATGTTACTTTTTTGGGTAACAAAGTAAAGTAATGCGTTATACTTAAAATATCAATAACAAAATTACTTTACTGGACTACAATAACGTGTTTTTCTGCATTACTCGAGCTGTGTTTGCTATGTGTAAAGCTCTGATCTGTTTTAAGTGATATGCTGCTGCCTGTGTGTGTTCTTGCTTGGACACGTTGCCATAGAGATCGATTTGCATGACATAGCCTTTACAAGCTGCCGACCCGCCTAAACAAGCAGCCGACCCGCCTTAACAAACAGCCGGCCCGTCTAAACAAGCAGCCGACCCGCCTTAACAAGCGGTCGACCCGCTTAAACAAGCAGCCGACCCGCCTTAACAAGCTGCCGACCCGCCTAAACAAGCAGCCGACCCGCCTTAACAAACAGCCGACCCATCTAAACAAGCAGCCGACCCGCCTTAACAAGCAGTCAACCCACCTAAACAAGCAGCCGACCCACCTTAACAAGCAGCCGACCCGCCTAGACAAGCTAAGCCTTTTTCAACATTTCCATATATGTGGTTAATTAATCATTATCACCAGAAGTGGCTGCTGTTGTCATGGTAACATTTTTACACTTGGTTTGTGATTTTCTAGTCTGTTGCCTTATTTAGCCTGAATGGAAGTGTTGTGCCACAATGACAGAGCTTGTTTTCCTGGTCGAGCTTCTGATAATAACAAACGTCTGCTTTTTTTCTGATTGTGTGTGAGCATGCTCTTTCAGGAGTATTAAAATCAAATGTGTCTCTTTCTTCATGTTTGCAAACAGCTTTAATGTCAAACATGTGGTATGAAAGGTAATAACATTGGTGTTGCAGTTTCTCTAGTCTTCAGAGTAGCTGTGGAGGTAGGAACATTTTCCCACCCAGTTTGGTTTTTATAAATCCCAGAAGTTGACTAGAACTGGTGTATGCCGGTTTCTGTACATACACCAGTTTAGAAGTAAGGATCCTGGTCTCTTCTCCTGCTGCAGCAGACTTTGCCTTATTTGCTGCAGGTGTTACGAGTTTTTTTTCCCAGCTTTGTCCTGCAGCCACTTCTCGACTTCATAGAATAAAACAAGACGGTTAGAACTCATTTGAGTTTTTACTCATTTATTTGGCCATCCATCCATCCATCCATCCATCCATCCATCCATCCATCCATCCATCCATCCATCCATCCATCCATCCAT
>JBAGKP010000018.1:2786165-2797872 GCA_037177255.1 Melanotaenia maccullochi
GGATGGATGGGTGGGTGGATGGATAGATGGATGGGTGGATGGATAGATGGGTGGGTAGATTGATGGATGGATGGATGGATGGGTGGGTGGATGGATAGATGGATGGGTGGATGGATAGATGGGTGGGTAGATTGATGGATGGATGGATGAATGGAAAGTCTGCCTCCCACCTTATTAATGGCACAAGCGGTCTTCTCTCGGATCCTGCCGCTGCTGGTACGAAGGATCTTGGAAAAATCTTGTCTCGCAGCGAGAAGATGAGCGACAGAGATTTTACTCTTGATGCCGAGCGCTGAACGTAGCGGCTGGTAGACCTTTCCCAACTTCTCACCATGTGTCTGTCAATCAGATGAGAACAGCATGACGTCACGGTGATGCATGAGTTGTGAGATCATGTTTATTCTCTCCTTTTGTTGAAACCGAGCTCAAAAATCCAATAACCAATAATCTATATTCAATAATCATTTGCACGAAAAAGTCTAAACTGCTGTTTACCTTTGCTTTGTCGGACCAACCGAAGGATTGTACCGTCACATCCAGACGCTTCAGCAACATCTTCCTCCTCACTTCATACTCGTTCACCAACGCTTGGTTGATGGCCTCGATTTTTTCCTGAAAAACAAGGAGCCAGTGAGTTTTCCGGGTTCCCAGACAGGACGGGATTTCTGTGTCAGGTTTACCAAGTGCACGGGTCCAAGAGGCTTCTTCAGCAAAGGCTCTCCTACGTGGTTTTCTGGGACTCGACTTATGGCTTCTTTCAGCTGAGACGGAGGGAGATTAAAAAGAAAAATGGAGATGTGAGTAATATGAACATGGCTTACAATTCTTTTTTTCTGCTCAACCCCACACAGACACAGGAAGATACGCAATCTTGAATGACAACTGAGCTGGAAGGCGGAGAAGCAGCTGCACGTGAATCACTGTTCTGCTAACTTTTAGCATTAGGTTAGCTATGTGGAGATTTAACAAAGTCACAGTCAAAGCCAGCTTTATTGTCAATTTCTTCACATGTACAAGACATACAAAGGTATCGAGACTATGTTTCCCACTGACCCGCTGTTAAGACAGGACATTTCAACACTGAAGTAACCATTAAAAATAAAAAGTGCACAACAAATACCTGATATTACACACTGATAATAAAGTGTAAAGAGTTAAGGCATGGACTGATCCTAAGGCTAAGTGTAACAATAGTAAGGGGTTCACAGTGATTTGAAAGTGCCAGCAGAGTTGTACGTATAAGTTGTAGTACTATGTACAAGCAAAGAGTTGTATGTATATGTTATGTATAGTGCAAAAGCAGTCAGTAATAGCAGCAGAGGTGTGCAAAGAGGCATAGTGCAAGACAGTCACTAGTGGGTTAGAGGGTTTCAGAGTCCAGAGTGTTTTTCTTTGGGGAAGGGGGGGTTAGCTGGTGAAAGGAGCTGAAGGTGGAGAGAGTTCAGCATCCTAACCACCTGGTGGATGAAGCTGTTGGTGAGTCTGGTGGTTCGGGAACGGAGGCTGCTATACCTCCTACCAGAGGGTAGAAGGCCGAACAGGTTGTGTGCAGGGTGGTTGCATCGCTCATGATTGTGATGGCTTTGCGGGTGGTGTATATGTCCTTCAGGGAGCGAAGTGGTGCACCACCGATCCTGCTGTAGGTTGTTATGCAGTGGTGTGTCAGCAGGGTGAAGAGCAGGGGGCTGAGCACACAGCCTTGGGGAGCCCCTATGCTCAGTGTGATGCATCTTGAGGTGTTGTCGACAACACGTACTGCTTGTGATTTCTGGCTGAGGTAGTCCAGCAGCCAGTTGCAGAGGGAGGTGCTGAGGTCCAGTTTGCCCAGTTTACAGATGAGTTGTTGTGGTATTATAGGGGCCATCACGACGACGCAGGATTGCAGCAAAAATACAAAAGTATTGTAGCAAACCACCCTTTCATCCCCACTAAGCCAGGGATTAGCCTCCATGAAACCGACCACGTCTGAAGCCAGGTACCAAGGTGGATCGGTTTGAGTCCTCTACCGTTTGGGAAGCGAAGGATATGACGTCAATGTGATCAACACGTGCCGATTCCCAATCCACCCTTCATCAGGTTTTTTATGCTTTGTAGTCAAGCATTTTTTGAAGAAGCTCAACTTCTTTATTAGTCCAAATAAAAGTTTCTCTTTTGCTTCACATTGAATGCTCAGCCGTCTTCTCTTCTCTGCTTCCAGCGTGAACTTCCTGCAACACGCAGTGAGTCTTTATCTGCACACGCGTTGTTTTGCTCTAGCTTTGGAGTTTATTCTTTAGCCCCCCCAGCCTGTAGTATGTACTACAGCGGTGTCGTGGGGATGTTGAAGCCTTTTTGCTAGTTTTCACACCGTTTTCACACCTGAACTGGCTTCTGTGCCGTGTGGACATCGCCTTAGTAGTGAATGCTGAACTGAAGTCAATGAACAGCATTCTCATATATGAGTCTTTCTTGTCCAGGTGGAAGAGGGCTGGAGTAAAGCCATCCAACTTACCTCTACCTACTCCTGATTCAGACCACTTTCATTTTCTTTTTACTTTGTTTTCTTTTATTATGTTAGAATAAAGCAAACTGACCTTCTTCTCAATTCCAGTGAAAAACTGGAACATGGTGATGCTGGCTGGAGGCTTGGACATGCCCAGCGTCATGCAGATCCCCTTCAGCTCCTGGAAGATGGGGCTGCCGGACTCCTGAGCTTTCTTCTGAGGCTTGTTTACCAGGATCATCCTCGACGCCTCCAGCTCAGACACTAAAAAGGCTGCAGAACAAAGACGGTTGGATTTCATCTTCATCACAGAGGATGTTCAAGTCACATATAAAAGCTGTTTCTAGAACTGATGAATAGGGATGCACCGATCCGATATTGAAGAAATTTCTAGATTGTGTATCAGTGACAGTGTTTCCGATGCACAGGTGCAGATCTACATAGTGTAACTCGATGCCGATGTGGAGGCTCACGTTCGTTTTCAAAGTGGAGCAAAAGCATCAGCCACCTCAGCAACGTTCAGTGTCAGCATGGAAAACCTGCGCAGTGACGGTTCAGAGAAGCTTTAACTCTGCTGAGCATTTCTCCCGACACCTAGCGGTGTGGAAACACACTGGGACCATCTGATTTTTACCACGCTAGTGCAGCTGCTGTTTTATTCAGCAGCTTTTGTAACTCAGTTCTGTGTTTTTCTGCACCTGTTACTGCACCTGACTGGTTTAATGACGACAGTCTGAGAGCAGCTGCTTCCCTGATCTCTGCATCCAATCACTTCCTGCTGCTTATCTCACCACTTCCTGCTCTGTGGCTTGTGGTTTCTTTTATGTTTTTTTTTGTATGTTTTGTTTTAAACAGAGAAAGCTGTGGATATAATGAGGAAAGACCCATAAGGAAGAAATACATAAATAAATATGCATGTCTCTGTAGAATAATGGAATCCAACAAGTTTGGAAATGACCTGATAACCCAGATCTCTAGAATCATTGCTGATGTCTTTCCTCCTTGGCATGGTGCTAACACATCTGAATGCTGTAGTGCAGCAAACTGCCTAAAGGAACTAATGTGACCAGTTAAAAGGACGCATACATCTGCAACGGAGTGGAACAGTTAACTCCTGATCTGTAATCAAACTGATAACAAAAAGAATTTAAGTTGTGTTATCAGTCACCTCTAAACTGACTGTCTGCTAATCTAAGAGCGATTACTTTAGTCTGCACCTGCTCACACTACAGCTGTGTTTTCCTGGTTCAGGTAAATTCCCTCATTCAGGAAACATTACTCTCATTCTGAGGCTTTTTTCTCCCAGTTTCTCAGCTGTGCTAAAAAGGATTCAACAAAGAAGCCATAACATTACTGTTACTGAGGAGTTTGAGGGCCAAGGCAATGTTATGTCCCACTGTGAGTACAGTGGAGTGAGAGTGACAAAATATAGATTAGCCAAGCCATCATGAGTTGGCCAAACCAACATGACTGCACCAGGCTGAGTTCTGTACGGTGTTTCCGTAGCATTTTACTGCTTCAGCCTCTTTGTTCCTGAGCAAATTAAAAGTGTCTCCCTGGGACAATGTTGCAAAGAGAAGACAGAAACACAAGGCTCACACTGATGATCAATGTATCAGCAAATTGATTACCACCACCTGATGGTAATGAGCCTCTTCATTCCTGCGGAAGCAACAAGAACCGACCCGAGTTTTTCACACAGTAATTCAGCTTTTTGTTAAATAAGTAATTACATGGTGTAAACTGTTATGTGTCATTTTATGTCCATATGTTTGAGGCAGTTTTAACCCCATTTACACACCTAAAGTTATTTTCTATAGGATGTTATAGTATTTAAAACCATAGAATTGAAAGAGGGTGCACTTTTCCATAACTAAACCTTGTATTAACATATTTCTGTGTAGACTGTATGTTGATAAATGACCTCTGTGGGTAGATCTCTGATGACATTCACCAGTTAATTCTTGAGATAAAGATGTGAGAAACAGGGCTAACGTACAGAGGAGCAGCAGACAATCGTCTCTGCGGAGGAATCTCTGGGTGATGTCTCCGCTGGTCAGGACGGCGTAAGGACAAGAAAGCTCTGACAGCAGACCACTCATCTCCAGCTGGAAGCTCTCAGCCTCACTTGGACCTGAAATGGACAAAAGGAAAATAATCCAAGAATTTTGTGTTATTTTAACAATGAAGTTGCTTCAGTCTCACACATGGCTGCAATAAAATCAGCCTCGTCATTAACCTTCACCTGCCTAGAAAAGCAGCCACCATCAATCCAGTTATTTTCTTAACCCTCCATCTGCAGCTACATCCAAGATTAAGCAGCTCTTACTGTTAGTGGCGTGGACATTTTCTTCAAGTTTGCAGTATAGTCTAAGTTCTGAGACGATCCAGGCAATGAGCTTGGTAAACTCAGGTGAACTTGCTCCACCTGCCACAGCAGAGTCGAGAGCTCCTTCCTCCAATACAGGACCCTGGTACCTGGAGACATCCACACACACACACACACACACAAAACAAAGCTAAGGCATGTAAAATCTTTTTATATTTTCAGGTACAACTGTCGCCATGTGATTGCCCGTCAGTGCAGCCTTACAGTGGCATAAATCAGAGTCAGCCCGTGATTTACCCAGACTCAGCCAGACCACCCTGCACATCTGCTGGCTCACTGATAAAGGGTAAACTCTGATGGCATTATTCATCTGCTGGATATTGTAGCATAAAAGAAACTAATCGAGCTGTTTGCCACAGCAACACTGGTTCAAGTGTCTAGAAGCTGGATCCCAGACTGGATCCACTGAAGCTATCCCAGTATTCATGGGACGGTGCTGACGCAGCTTGATCCGTCTGTGGCTCAGTTTATTCTAGTACACAGCCACGACCCACCGGGAAAATATCACCCTCAACATTTGCTGCCAATGAAGGCTAGCCGTTTAGCTAAAGGAGACTTTGTGACTAGCTATCTAACGGTTCAGAGGCTGATATGATGCTTTGTGCACCTTCTGAACATAAATATAATACAACAAGAGACATAATGGCTGATTTCTCTTACCCTAAGTCCTCAAGAGAGATAAGAATGTCATTCTCCATCATTTACAATCGAAAATCAAGTGCTGCTGAACAGTTATGGCATCAGCCAGCTCAGCTGGCCTGGTACACGTTCAACGTCTTCTTGCTACTTCTTCTTCGTTGGTCTAACAGGCGGTCGGAGAGTAAATATGGTTCTTTACCGCCACCTGCTGGCCTGAGTGTGGACAAGCAGGAAACCGTAGACACTTTTTATTAATCAGATTCCTTTAAAACGGATCTTCGTTTAGCTGAGACAGGGTGAAAATGACTGCACTGCCTTTATAGTCTGCTCTCTGATGTGTATTTCCTGCCCTGAAGTATTTTTTCCACCAAACTTTATTACATAACGTAATGCATTCAGTTAAAAAAAAGGTTTTCTGAATTAATGACTTAGTTTTTAACAAAAAAAGAAAGAAAAAAAAAAAAACATTGGACATTGGGAACCTGGGTGTTCACCTAGACCATAAACTGGACTGAACTCACAACAAAGGCCACTGTACAGGAAGGGTCAAAGCAGGTCTATTTTCTAAGGAGATGAATAGGGCCTCCTGAGGACCTTCTCTGACTCTGTGGTGGATCAGCCATCCTGTACGGTGTGGTCTGCTGGAGCAGCAGCATCACAGAGAGGGAAAGGAAGAAGCTGCACTAAGTCATCAGGAAGTCCAGCTCTGTCCTGGGCTGGTCTCTGGACTCAGTGCAAGAGGTAGGTGACCTTTATGTTGGACCTGACTCCCCCCTTGCAGGACCCCTGTCTGGTCTGGAGAGCAGCTTCAGGGACAGATCCATCCATCCTCCCTGTGGGAAAGAGGTCTTTCCTCCTGCTGCTGCCACACTTTACAATGAACACATGAAACTGTCTTTACATGTTTACATACATGTTTATATCCTGTACATACTCACCCTGCAGACCAGATACTGGACATGTTACTGACTGTGTGCACAATTATTAGGCCAGCTGTAATTATGAGGATTCATTTTATTATTGAACAACTACAGTGCTCTTGATTGATCCAAGAATGTTAATAAACCTCAAACCTGAATACTTAAGAAAGTAAGTGAGGTTTTGGCGTTCTCAGGAGAAAATATGTGTGTAGAATTATTATGTAACTAAATGAAAAATGGAAACTTCCCCACCTCACTTGATTATTTTCATCTGTTAACATCAGAATAATAAACAAACAACTCAAAATTTACAAATAAACATTTCTGATATTTAAAAAACAAAATGAGTGCCCAGTAAAGCCATCCTTCTTCTCAGTAATGGTCCCAGCCTTCTATTCATGGAGTTGGTCAGTTTCTTGATCTGGTGATGATCTACCTTTTGTGCAGCAGCAACCACAGCCTTCCAGACACCTTTTAGACCGGTGTACTGTTGTCCTTCACCACACATCTCCCATTTAAGAAGGGCCCACAAGTTCTCCATAGGGTTTACGTCAGATGAAGAAGGGGGCCGTGTCATTATTTTTTCATCTTTAAAGCCTTTAACTGGCTAGCTACGCAGCAGAGAACTTCATAAACTTGCTGAAAGATTCAGACTTTTCCTGTATCACTGCTTGAAGAAAGTGTCTTATAAAAGCTGACAGTAGGTTTGGGAATTCATTTTGGGTCCATCGTCAACCTGAAAAGGTCCAAAAAGCTCATCTTTAGTGATACCAGCCCATACCAGTACCTATCCCTCTGGTCCATCCACTCTCATCTCTTCAGTCCCTAAAACCTTTTTAAAATCTATCTTCAGATATTTCTTGGCCCAGTCTTGATGTTTCAGATGTGTCCTGTTGAGTGGTGCTTGGGTTCTAGCCTTCCTTACCTGGGCCTTACTTCTGGTCCCTCCAGGTAGGCTGCAGTTCTGGAATATGTCAGGGTGGAGGATGATGGGTCCTGGCAGCTTCATGTTTGATTCTTCTCATTTCTTTTTTAATTCAACACATTTTTTGCGGCACTGCTGACTATTTGCAACAAAAGGTTTGCTGGTTCAGTGATTGCGCCTCAGTATCCTGGCTGTTTCAGGACTGCTGCAACCCTCTGAAAGACTTTTTACCATCTTTGACTGTTCAGAGTCTGTTAAATCTCTTTTTTGGTCTTTTTTGCATGAGGAAAAGAAGCTGCCTGATAATTATGCGAACCTTAATAGAGGGTGTTGATGTCCTTAGGTCACAGCCTCCCATGTTAGATAAATACACATCATCATCTGATATGTTTAAATCCAATAAGAATTTGAGTTTATACAGCTTGGAGTTGGAGAAAATGCATGAAAATGGTAATATGGTCCAAATACTCACTTGCCTAATAATTGTACACACACTTTATTTCTTATTTGTGTGTGTGTGTGTGTGTGTGTGTATGTTCAGGTTAATATCACCTGTATGCTTCTACTTCCTGCACCTGTACTGTTGCAACAAAGCAGTTTCTCCACTGAGGGACTGATAAAGGTTTTTATACTTTTTCTTAATACACCTGATTCAAATGAATGAGTCATGGACAGACATGTGCAGAACTAGACAACAAGCTGTTAGAGAACCTTTTTATATGAATCAGATGTGCAGCAGCAGGGAAACCTCTAAAACCTGCAGGACGGTGGCCCTCGAGGACCGGAGTTGCTGATCCCTCCCAGTCACCTGGTTTTGCATCATCAGTACTGTTGTGTCTATTTTACTGAAAGTCTTGATATAAAACCAAAAACTACAGAAAATTAAACGCATTTCAGCATTGTGTATCCCCATGCTGGATGAACGTTAACATTTCGTAAATCTAACGTGTCATATAAGTTTACTAGTAAACATCTGTAAGACATACAAATATAAACCTAATATTTACAGTCACATGGTTTCCAAGGCCAAACTGGTGAAATAATCCAGCAACACGCTGAATTCTCTGCAGCATTGCTGCACTTCTCTGCTACGACCTACAGGGGGCAACACCTGGACAGCATGTTCACTGACAGATTTTCTACAACTAAATTTAACGTGTCACTTCAGCATATTCTATTAATCTTAATCTATGAAACTATCTTCAACTAAGATGGTCGATGATCACGTCAACATGGGCCACATACAGAACCGTGTAATAACAATAACGTTGAAAGGGGCGTTTAGCTCAGCCTAGAAGGCAAAGAGCGAGTGCTTTGGCTCCACCTAGTGTCTATTTGTGCACGCCCCTGGTAGGAGGTCTATCTTTGATCCTGACTGGTTTAAAAGTGGTTTTACTTTTATACGGCCTATTGAACTGAGAAGATATAGTTTGAGGATTTTCTTGATAAGTTAAATTTTTCTACTTTAAGGAAAAATCTGCAAAGCTATTCCTGTTTCCTTGTTGCACAGGATTCAGTGGTTTACATTTCTATCAGATCAATGGTTAATCTGAAGGACCAGAGATCTACTAACAGGCTAAAGTCTCACTTTTAAACAGAAGATTTTGGGGGATTTCAATGCATGTACTGTCAGGTGTAATATAGATTCCTCCTTCTCTTTCTACTTGTGCTATTCCTATAAAGCTAAAGTACATCTATCCATCCATTGTCTGCCATTTATCCAGAGTCGGGTTGCAGGGGCAGCCATGTAAGCAGGGAAACCCAGACTTCCCTCTCCCCGGCCACAGTCACCAGCTCATCCAGAGGGATCCTGGGATGTTCCCAGGCCAGCCGAGAGATGTAGCAGCGGCTCTACTCTGAGCCCCTCCTGGATCACCAAGCTTCTCACCCTATCTCTAAGGGAGATCCCGACCACCCTGCGGAGAAAACTTATTCCATCCGCTTGTATTTGCGATCTCGTTCTTTCGGTCACTACCCACAGCTCGTGACCATAGCTGAGGGTAGGAACGTAGATCAAATGGCAAATACAGAGCTTTGCCTTTTGGCTCAGCTCCTTCTTCACAATGACAGACCGATGCAGAGTCCGCATGACTGCAGATGCCACACCCATCTGCCTGTCGATCTCACGCTACATCCTTCCCTCACTCGTGAACAAGACCCCGAGATACTTGAACTCCTCCACTTGGGGAAGGACCACATTGCCGACCCAGAGAACGCACTCCACCCTTTTCTGGCTGAGGACCATGGTCTTGGATTTGGAGGTGCTGATTCTCATCTCAGCTGCTTCACACTTGGCTCATCACCCTGCTGCAGGTGATGAGCCAACGGGAGGGGAGGCCCATATCACCCTTTCGGGCTGAGCCCGACCCGGCCCCATGGACCAGGCCCGGCCACCAAGCGCTCGTGCCCCACCTCCAGGCATAGCTCCAGAGGGGGCCCCGGTGACCCACGTCTAGGCAAAGAAAACCCGGGTCCATTATTTGTCGTCATCATAGGGGTGCTTTGAGCCACGCTTCGTGTGGTTGCTCCTCTAGACACCTGTTTGCCGTGGGTGACCCTATCAGGGTCATAAAGCCCCTGGGCGACAACATAGCCACTAGGATCTTCAGGACATGAAAACTCCTCCACCACGGGAAGATGGTTGCTCGGGGAGAAGCTAAAGCTAAAGTAACATAAAAAAATACTATCTGGAATTTACCCTGTTAGTAACTTCCCAGCAAAAGAGATTCAACTTTGGGGTTGAACCAGGGACTCCTTCACAATGTGAAACCATTGATCTTTCTGTAACTGTCAACAAATATTGATCAAACATGTTATTTCCATGCTTACTACATAATTTATTTTATGTGCGGTCTAGACATGAACATCTTTGACACTGTCATTATTATTCTAGCTTAATCCACTCCTGCAAACGAAAAGGTGAAACACCTCCATTAAACTGTTTCACCAATAGCTTTGTTTGCTATTTTAAATCTTCATAAACAAGGAAAAGTAGTTTCAAACCTTATATTCATGTGTATGCCTCAGCCCCAGTGTCTCTGTGCTGTTTTGTTTTAAACTGTTCTGGATTTCTTGCAGGTATTTTCTGCCATCTAGGATCGGATGAACTCTTCTGGACACGATAACAAAGATGGCTGCTCTTTTTATTTTACCCTAACTGTGCTCTACTTATATTGTTGAATAAAGTTGGGGGCGGGGGTTAACTGTAGTGAGAGCCTTGATAGCCCATCTGATGGAGGTGGAGGATCATTTAATCTTTCACCTGTGCTGAATAGGCATTATTGTTATTATTTGTGATCATTACAGAAAAAATGTGCGTGTCTTTGTCAGGCTCTCTTTGTACATTTAGAATGAACCTGGAGATCAGTTTTACTCAGCTTTCTCTTTTTTTCTGACTGAGGTGGATTTTTTTTTCTTTTTACCTGAGATAACATTGTTTTGCTGGGTGCAATGGTGTCAGTTATCTTGAGCTGAACAAAAGTACTAGTTTGTTAACAGGCTGAGGCCACAAGAGAGGGGGTTGTGGAAGAGAAAGCCTGAACATTTTACTGCTTTCTTCACTTATATGTCGATTTGAATCGATCTTTGTACATAAATTCACCCTCAAAGGACACAAAAATGGTCCGAGAGCCACATCCACTTTTAGAAATGCTTAGATCTCCTGTGGTGTGTAAATGAGTCCAGTTAAAATCCAGATCCGGGAATGATCGATGTGAAGGTTAAAACCACCAACAACTAGAAGAAGACTTGATGATATTTTGGAGGCCTGTATATATGTATTAGCTCAGAGTCTGACCGGGTCTGTTTGTTCGGAACCAGTTTTCTTGGTCCATGACAGGAAGTGCGGAGACGTTTTAGAAACATGGCACGCGGGTCCCACACAAACGTCACTTCCGCCACCTCCACACCAAAACAAGATGGCGGCAGTCGTAGAAAGAGTAGATGGATGTGTTGGGTCGCTGGATTCGGACGCGGTATCGCTCAGACAGTCCACCCCACCGCCGGACCAGCAGCACCAGAACAACCCGCTGCTGGGTCTGCCCATCGTTGCCATAGAGACCATCCTGAACTTCCTGTCCTACGATGAGATCAGCCTGCTGCGCGCGGTAAGGACAACAGAGGCGGACACGGCTAACGTTAGCAGGGTGCACGAGCCTGACACAGATGCGTGTTACAGCTGAGTGGACATGGTCTTACACGCACACACACACACGCACAGAATCCTGCAAACACACCGAATCTGTGAAAACTGCTGCAAACGCGCGTGAGGACGGAGGGTGGATGTTTCTTATCAGCTGTCAATACAGGAGATGCTGATCAGTGTCCTCCTGCAGACAGACAGGTGTGTCCTC
>JBAGKP010000018.1:2831534-2842643 GCA_037177255.1 Melanotaenia maccullochi
ACTCACTCACTCACTCACTCACTCACTCACTCACTCACTCACTCACTCACTCACTCACTCACTCACTCACTCAGTCAGACACACACACACACACAAAAAAAAAAACTGGATGAACATCATCCAGCATCACTTCAAAAGATGCAGCTGCAAGCCTCTCACCGGAGATGCACCAGTTCCCTGCTCTTTACCCTTTTAAAAACTGTGTTAGAAATGGTCCAGCTGGGCCTACTCTGTTATTCTTGTGCATAGTGGTGTCATTTCTTGGAGAAGTGTTACATATATCTGTACACCTTAAGCTAAACAATTATGAAAGTCTATGGGCAATAATAACTAATAAAAGGGTTAAAATTATGCCATAAACATAAAAAATGCACAAAAAACTGAAACATTTTTACCACATTTTACAAAATAAACACAGAAAACTTTGTGATCCAAAACCATCAATTTACAAAAATAAAGAACATGAATCTTTGCACTGTACAAGTTATTGCAACGATCCGTGTCTTTTCTAGATTCTTTCCTTTTTAGAAGCAGTGTATGAAGACGATTGATTCATTGATTTCAGCTGCCATACAAAGGGCATTTTTTTCTTCTGTGGTTACATTTGATGGAGCATTTTAACTGCTTTATATCCCTAGAATATGTAGAATATCAACAAAAAGGTAAAAGAGCACTGAAAGTCTAAAAAAATACTAATTCTAGTTCCAATGTTTTTCTTTTCCATCGCTGCCGAGTATTTCCTCTGCACATCAACTCCAGATGTGCTGAACAATGCTGAGACTTATCTAACCTTCACTGATGTAAACTAAGCTAAAAGCTACTGATGTGCTAAAAACAAACAAGCAACTATGAAGCCTGCTGAAGAACTGTGGTAACAACAAGCACCTTTCTAGGCTAACAGTACTGACTAACTGGTGTGAAATCAACTGAAAACCAGTGATAAAATTATGTAAAGCACACTAAAAACTGCAGAATATTCTCTATCTTCCACTGCTACTGTGTTTTTATATAGCTGCTTTGCACTGCATGTAGCGCAACGTGATGACATCATCGACTTGTAACCATGTGACGTCTTAAAAGACGAGTCCCGGCTTTCAGCTAAAACAAATATTTGCGCTACCTATTATAATTTTTATATTTTATTACGCTAACTTCTGGTGGCCGCTCCGTTTTTAAAGGGTTACTGTATTATCTAAAGGAGCTAATCACATGATGTATTGATCACATGGAGCCCACTTTTGTTATTGTCCTGACCATTTTTCCAAGTTTTACAGATTGCAGTTCTCACTTCTGGCCAGCAGAGGCTCCACTGAGAACATAAAAAGCTGCTTTCAGTATTTTCTCCTGGTGTTTTAATGCCATGTTTCTTCTTGTGTTATCAGGTGATCGATGAGATTTACCGTGTGCTGCGCTACGTAAACTCCACCCGAGCCCCCCAGCGAGCTCACGAGGTCCTGCAGGAGTTGAGGGACATCTCTTCCATGGCCATGGAGTACTTCGATGAGAAGATTGTCCCCATTCTGAAGAAGAAGCTTCCAGGGACCGATCTGTCTGGTCGTCTCATCGGCTCTGCACCAGGTCATTTTCCACGTGTTGCTCATGGGTTAGAGCAGTGGTTCCCAAACTTGGGGGTGGGCCCAGTGTTATGACGGAGGGGTGCAGCAAGGCTAGTTTTTGCACTGCTAGCAAAACGTGGACAATGTTTCAAAATATCAGCAAATATCAGTATGAAGCAGTTTGCAGAGTTTCCTGGTTTAAAACATCCCACACTGCCACTGACACGGATTAACTATAGTTAACGACAAAGCAGCCAATAAACTAAAGACGTTTCGTGGAATATTTTTTTGTGCGTTTCTTTGTAAGCATCAGGTGCACGTGGTTCTGAGATCAGGGGGCTTGACATTATTTTTATTGATGAAAAGGGGGCCCTGCAGAAAAAGTTTGGGAACTGCTGGGTTAGAGGAATAATGTTTGTTCTAATGATTCAGCACCGACTGCTTCTCTGCAGTTTTAAACAGCATCTGAAAAATACAAATAATCACGTAGATTTGATTCCGACATGAAGAACTCATGCAGTTATTGTTTTCTTCACTGTAATCAAAGCAAAGAGGCTCTGACACTGAAGGTCATTTAAATCCTAAACTATGACTCATTTACTAACCAGTTTGAGTTTAGATGGTTGTTCATTTGAACATTTAGGCCTTTAAAAGGAGATCATACAGTTTGTATGGAAGAGAGGTGAGATAGGGAGGAGCGGTGATCATGATGGAAGGAGTGTGATAGGTTTAGCCTCATCAGAACATACTGACTGTCCACATGTCCACTACAAATATCCCAAAATATTCCCTCAACCCCCAAAAAAGAATGAAGAGAATTTGAAGAGAAATTCTAGAAGAAAAAGCAGAAAATTGAAAAACAAACACCTTTTTTCTGTGGTGAAAACACTTTTTAAGGCCCATTTCTGCTCCCTTACATACGTAAACAGTGATGTGCATTTCAAGTGTTGTCATACGTCACCTTCCTCGTACTTTCATGCCTGTTTTGCTTGTTGTTAAGTCAGTCCTCTAGGGGGCAGTGTTGAGTTCAGTGTTCACTCCCACGATCCGACGTCACTTTCAGACACTGTTAGCAGCGGAGTGTCGCTATGAAGTTGCAGCCGCCCAAGAAGCCTAAACACTCGCATATAGTCTTTATTCCAAAACTCGCACAATTTCTACAGTTATTGTGCTCGTCTTCATTCTTCTTCTGCTTTTTGTACCCTTCCTGATCCTCTTCTTCTCTGGTTTGTTTCTTTCCCTGGTTGCATGTCAGCTATTCTGCTCAACACTGCCCCCGTGGTTTCCGATGGTATTGCTCCGTCTTCTGCGTGAAGCGACTGGTAGCTAAGCTCTCTTAAAACTAACCAGATTACATGTAACCGACGCAGAAGACAGACGAAACGGTCCGTCTGTCTTCTAGAGGAAGGGCAGGAAGTGACGGAGGAAGGATAGGAAGTGACAGAGGAAGGGCAGGAAGTGACTGAGGACGGGCAGGAAGTAAAGGCGGAAGGGCAGGAAGTGACGGAGGAAGGATAGGAAGTGACGGAAGAAGGGCAGGAAGTGATGGAGGAAAGGCAGGAAGTGACGGAGGAAGGATAGGAAGTAAAGGAGGAAGAGCAGGAAGTGACGGAGAAAGGGCAGGAAATGACGGAGGAAAGGCAGGAAGTGACGGAGGAAGGATAGGAAGTGAAGGAGGAAGAGCAGGAAGTGACGGAGAAAGGGCAGGAAATGACGGAGGAAAGGCAGGAAGTGACAGAGGAAGGGCAGGAAGTGACGGAGGAAGGATAAGAAGTGACGTAGGAAGGGTAGAACATGATTCTGGCTGACTGAAGTTAAACTTTGCGTCTAGTTTTGAGCAGCACATTGTGAACCCTTCTGTCTGGTCTCTCAGTGGCAGGTCCATCTACCTCCTTGACCACCATGTCCCTGCTGGCCAAGAACACACCCTCCCGCTCTGAGATGACGAAGGTGCAGCAGCAGGTGAAGGTGAACGGGGCGTCCATGACAGTTCTGCGGAGAGAGATGCAGGAAATCCGGGTCAAACAGCTGGAGCAACAGAAGCAGCTGCAGGACCAGGAGCAGAAGCTGCTGGAGCAGAGTCAGGTGATCGGTGAGCAAAACGCCCGTCTGGCCGAGCTCGAGCACAAACTCCGTGAACTAATGGACAGCAGTGCCGCTGCAATGGGGGGGTCCAGGCCGTCTGTGACCGCCCCCTCCACATCCAGTTCCTCTGCTGTGTCTTCCACCGCTGCCAGCACGTCTGCTCTGGTGTTGGCGAACAACGACGTGGCCGCAGCCTCGTCCAGAGAGGCAGGGGAGGAGGGAGGCTCATTGCTGAAACGCACCAGAAAGAGTTCGGACCTTCCACGACAGTCCAAGCGGCTGCGCAGCAGAAAATGAACCACTGCGTTATTTCAAGGGTCTTGGTTTCCAGGTCTGACTGATCACACTATCCAATGCCGTTCATCCCCCCCACCCCACGCATCACGTGCACTGCCTCAAATGCAACTACCATGGTGTTGGGCATGACGAGTGTTAACGGACTTCCTGATGGAGCCATACTTCCAAACACTGGAGCCAGAACATCCACCTGGACTTTGCACAATATTGACAGGGTCAGAATTTGATTTCACCTTTAAGCTCTGCCTGTTTCCTTCAGTCAGAAAATTCCAGAAAACATCCACACGCTGCTCCCACCATTCAGCAGCCGGCTCACCATTACCACACAGGTCCACAACCAGAGCACAGCTGATCTGCATGGAAGGCTGGGAACTGGTGTCCCATGACGGTGTCCCGTTTCTCAGCACAGGTTTGTTCTGAAGATGATGAGCGTCTCCATAGTGATGAAGTCAAAGCCACAATGATCCTGGATCAGCTCCATCAGTAGCTCCATTCGCTGCTGCTTTGGTCCTGCGCACAGGACTCGTCCCTCTGAGGTTTTTCACCCCCTAACTAAAGGACCCCGCACCGAGCAGTTTACAGGTGTTTTAATGAAGAAGACGGCCGGGCAGCTTTTCTCTGATGCTCATGTCCGCAGAACAAAAGTTCAGGTGTTTGACTTCTCAGAGGTCACAATATTCCATTACTTCTGCTTCTGAATTCACAGGAAGGCTGGGGTCAGACGTCAGCTGGTCCTTGCTGCTGGAGCTGTGCTGGAGGTCTGTGGAAGGAAGCGTGTTGCAGAAAAAGCCTTGTGCACATGCTTCGACCTCATGGCATGTTTGTGTTGGTGCTGCATTGAGACGACATGGAAACTGTGGAAGGTAGACGGTGTCTGCTGTCTGAAACACATCTCACAGCTGAGCAAATTCCTCTAATCCTGAAGACCTAGAGACCTGGAAAAACAGCTGCTTAATTTGATTTTGATCACATGGAATTTATCTGCAGGCTGGAAGATGTGGGGGAAGCGTCAGCAGAGGACCTGACTGCCCTCAGTGGGCTCGGTCTGATCGGTCCAGGCTTCATCAGTTAACCCTGGACCAGGACCGCCTTTAATGCTACAGAGAGCAGTCAGATCACAGCCAGGCTTTCTTCATGTTGGCTGGTTCAGTCAAACCCAAACCTCCGTTGAGAGGTAACATGGTTGGATCTGAATGGGGCTCACTGGTTGATGAGTAAATTATGGATTTTCTAGGACTTATGTGACAATCCGACCTTTATACAAAGCAAATGAACTGATTTCAGTTTTATTATGTCAGCTACAAACTGAAAAGCTGAGCTTATACTGCTCAGCTTGGTTGCCATGGTGATGAGGTCAGCATCCGTTACCATGGTGATGAGGTCATCAGTCTGACACGAGGATTTTACAGGCTGATTATTAGAAGTAAATCAGTGGAAACAGGAGCTGAATGATCTGTGGAGTAAAAGTGACGATTAGGGCTTCTGTCTGATGAAGTACACATTATAGTGGTTTTTCTTGTCCTCTCAGAGACTTCTGCTTCCATCCCAGAACAGGGCAGGGGATGTGTTACCTTCTTCCACAGGCGGACAGGACCAGAGGGACGTTGATCCTGCAGGTGGTGTCATTATCATGACAACGTCATGACAAAGTGAAACAAAACCGGACCTTTCAGTCAGAGCGGTGGATGGTTTTAGGACTTTCTCCTCCTCTCCTGTACAGACTCGTCTTCTGCCTTGTGTTGCTAGTTTAGCTGTGAAATTGTCGCGTGGCTGCACTTTGTTTTCTTTGTTTGAAGCATTTCTGTTCTTTGGATGGCCTGAACCACTTGTGGCGTGAACTTTTGGAGCTGCACTCGTGTGTATTATAGTTACACTGAGCAGTAAAACATGCAGTGTAATCCAGCGGCTTCATTAGAGCAAAACTGTACTGTATTCTTCATGTACTTAAAGTTTTAGATTAACTATTTCATGCGTGTAAACGAAGAAAACTATGTTTTAAATTTGGGCCCAACTATAAGGTTTTGTTGCACACATCACTGTTACAAATGTACAAATCAAACTTATTAAAAATCTTAATCTGATAATGGATCATGTCTGCAGCTGTTCTACTGGACTTTTACATCTTTTGTAGTTACAGTTCTACATGCAACGTTCCAGTCAGAGATCAGCACCTTGGATGGTCCAACGGTCTGAATTTCACACTTCATTAACAAAACAGGAAGAGATGCGTTGTTTCCATGTTCTGAGGAGCAGATCACCTGAGGAGAAACAGCTGTGCTAGGTAACAGCATCACAGCCAGAAGTGTTCTCCCGGCACATGGGGGCAGGGGTCGCCCCGAACCCGTCTTCCATCTCTTCCATGTCTTCATATTGGTTTTGAAATACAGAAGGTTAACCTTTGTATGGCGAGCCTGTGGCATTATCTAAGAAAATAATCAACTACCAGAGAAATGTTGTTCAAGGTGCAGATAAGAAGTTCTCTTCCGTCTGAAGAATGTTTTTATATTTTGTCTTATCTTGGACCCAGGTATGCTTGGGTGTGGACGAGCTACATCTGTTTATATAATATAATAAAATGTAATATATAATATAATATATTGTCATATAATGTAATATAATGTAATATAATATAATATAATATAATATAATTTAATATAATTTAATATAATGTAATATTATGTAATGGAATATAATGGAATATAATATAATGTAATGTAATATAATATAATGGAATATAATGTAATGGAATATAATATAATATGTAATGGAATATAATGTAATGTAATATAATGTAATGTAATATAATATAATGGAATATAATGTAATGGAATATAATGGAATATAATATAATATAATGGAATAAATATAATGTAATATAATATAATATAATAATAGGGTTGTAGTTTTGAAACCTGAGTTCAGGTTAACAACAGAACAAACACACAACCTTTGTGTGGAGAGATTTCAGAGTCTTCTTTCAGGGAGGAGGAGACTCCGTGTCGGGGGATCTGTCAGGATTTCAATGTAACCTAAGTGGGATGACACTGAGGGAGGGGAAGATAGATGGAGGAGGGAAAGGTGGAAGGATAAAAGGATGTATGAGGATTGATGAAGGAGGAAGGATATATGATGGAGAGAAGGACAGATGGGTGGAGGAAGGAGGGAAGGATGTATAGATAAGTGAAGAAGTATGGAAGGATATATGGGGGGTGGAAGGATGAAGGAAAGAGGGAGGGTGAAGGGAGTGGAGGAATGATTGAAGGATTAATAGATAAGGGAGGGGGAGGAAGGATGGAAAGGTGAGGGGAAGAAGAGGTTAACTTCATGTCAATCATGGCTGTGTGATGATGTCATCGTATGCCAAATGAGGTGATGATGTTCTTCTACAAACATCTGGAGGAGCAACCAGGGTGCTAGTGTATGACAGTGATGTGCCGTTCATAAAAGAGCTGTTTCTACGAGCCGATTCTTTGTAGTAAACAAGGAGAAAGAGCAGTAAATCAGATTAGTTTCCAGTGCACGTTGGAATCCACCAAGACTGTCCTTTGTCACTGATTCTGTTCATTACTTTTATGGACAGAATTTCTAGGTGCAGCCGAGATGTTGAGGGGATCCAGCGTGGTGGCCTCAGGATTGGGTCTCTGCTTTTTGCGGATGATGTGGTTCTGTTGGCTTCATCGGGCCGTGATCTTCAGCGATTTGCAGCCGAGTTGAAGCGGCTGGGATGAGAATCAGCACCTCCAAATCTGAGACCATGGTCCTCAGCCGGAAAATGATGCTGTGCTTTCTCCGAGTTGGGAATGAGGTCCTGCCCCAAATGGAAGAGTTCACGTATCTTGGTGTCTTGTTCATGAGTGAGGGAAGGATGGAGCGGGAGATCATGGTGAAGAAGGAGCTGAGCTAAAAGCCAAAGCTCTGGATTTACCGGTCGATCTACGTTCCCACCCTCACCTATGGTCAGGAGCTGTGAGTTGTTTACTGAAAGAACAAGATTGTGAATACAAGCGGCTGAAATGAGTTTTCTCCGCAGGGTGGCCGGGCTCTCCCTAAGAGATAGGGTGAGAAGCTCGGTGATCCGGGAGGGGCTCAGAGATGAGTCGCTGCTCCTCCACATCTGGTCAGGATGCCTCCTGGATGCCTCCTGGTGAGGTGTTCCAGGCACGTCCCACCGGAAAGAGGCCCAGGGGAAGACCCAGGACACGCTGTATGGATTGCATCTCTCTGCTGGCCCAGGAACGCCTCAGACAAGCTGGCAAATTTGGCTGGGGAGAGGGAAGTCTGGGTTTCCCTGCTTAAACATTTATTTTTGTACATCCTTATTTAAAACTTAGATACTTCTATATAATATTTTTAGACATATTCTCTTTTACTCTATTGATTTGTACATGTTTAGATTTGTGTATTTTGTATATAGATCTCTATCTACCTGTATCTTTAGATGGGTGGGACTTCATTTGATTGACAAACCATGTGGACAATCAAGGAACAAAGCTGAGAAGTCAGATTTTCTGCCAGGACATCCCCGAAAATAATAACGGTTTTTAGACTATGTCTGAGGTAACTCTGTAAAACCAGATGACACAGATCATGTCTCCATCTCCTTATTAAACGGTGTCAAAAATCAGTAAACACTGAGCCAACGGCAGCTGAAGCCGGACCTGAGCCTGGTTGTGTGGGTGTCAGAACGCGGACCCGGCTGGCTGCCGATGTTAGCTAACAGGCTAACTGATGTAACGCCACCAGTTACGTAGCGAGTCGCGGCAGGAGGAGGAGCAGCACCGGGCGGCAGGAACAAGACTACAGCAGCTCTGCTTCCAACCACTTCCTCTGTACTTTTCCACCCATGTTGGAGTGATCTGCTCGTGGTAACAACAACAGAAAAGATGGGAAATCATGTCGTCCGGGAGGACTTTGAGTGGGTTTACACGGACCAGCCGCACGCCGACCGCAGAAAAGAGATTCTGGGTGAGCTAGCTTCTCCAATAGCAAGTTGCCTCTGAACCCGAAGTAAGCAAAAATATAGCCAGGTTATAACCTCGCAGATGTAACTATAGTCGCTGTCATAGGGATGTTACATGGCCACTAGGTAGCTGTGGTAGTTAAACCCGTTTACTAATAGTAGCAAAGCTAACGGTCCTATGTCCGCCGCTTTTAGCTAACTGGTCAACGGCAGGTCGGTAAATAATTTACGGCCTGTCCGGCGTAATAGAGCCTCCTCTTTCAGTTGAAGGGAAGTAAATGATTATGTCCATAGATATCAGCTGTTAATGGGACAAAGTAAACATTAGAACCTAAATGTTCCGTTCTTCTACTGTGTGCGGCCACGGGGGTAGGTGTGCCACTCCCTTAATATAAGTCCGTTTCGACGGCTTCCTCCTCAGGAGACACGTCCAGAGATAGAAATGTGTCAGAAATATATCACAGAAATATCAGAATTATGTCAAAAATATGTAGCAAATTTGGGGTTAGAAAAATGGAAAATGATTTTTTCGACCTTAAGGGTTCAGAAACGGTTTGCATCCAGTTCCAGGCCGTTAGTGACAATTTTGCCTAATTATTGTTTTTACCTGAAACTTTAAAAAGTGACTTGAGTACACATAATAAACTTGACTACTCTGGTTTAAACATGTATTTGTGCTTAAAAAACACAAGCTGTGCTTAAGTACCGGTGAAAACTGTATTCCTGTTAAAAGAAAGAAGTTGCTTCTCAGAAACGTCTGAGTTACACCTGAACGCACCAGTTAACGCACGAGTTATTCGGCAGTAAATGTTTGAACAGGAGAACAGAAAGACGGTACAGAAATGTTAATCCAGATCAAGTTTCAGCAGGATAGGATTTGCATTTCTTTGTCATTTCTCCTCTGAAAGTAAATTCATCCTGGACGGGAGTTGCGGGGAGCGCGCACCCAGGGCTGTCCCGAGATCTGCGCGCGCTCCAGATGAAGCCACGAGACTCAACGATTTCTGCACCAGAAAAGGCTTCTAGAAAATATTTAATTTCATTTGTGGATGTGGACGAATGTGAATCTCAGAGCTTAAAAGCTAAAACTTGTTTAACACCCCCTTTAGTAATAACAAGTAGATTAGAGTAATAAACCAGAGTAATACGAGGGCTTCTACACATCACTGGTTGTTGTTCGCTGTCAGGCTTTAGGAACATATTTGTTCTGACTTGCACATTTTCTACAAGGATTGTGGCATTCGGGTATGTTTCCTACCTACGCTCAGGACTGCCTGGAACAAATGAGTCTCAACTTGTTTGAACAAAGTCAGCGTTTGAGTTTCTTCTGATGTTCAGCTCATTAAAATACAATAAAATTACAATAATGTTTCTATTTATAACATCTGGCATTTAACACAGCATTAGGTTATTTAAAAAAGTACATCAACACTTTATTTACATCAAGCTGATTGTTAATCCTGCCATGTTTGGTGGAACTGAGGGGACATGTTCCTACTCCACACCTGATTCAGATTAATGAATTTATTAAGTTGTCTGCAGCACGTTAATCATCCATTCATTTCATTCAGGTGTGTTATAGTAGGGTTACCTCTAAGACCTGCAGGGCAGTGGGTCCCGACAGCGGCGGGAAGCATTTTTAGTGTTTCAACGTGTGAAAACTGGGAAGGGTACCCAAATATCCAGCCCGACCCATCCTAATTTGTTGGGACCTTTCTCTTGGGGTACTAATCCAACCGACCCGACCTGAAAGGGTGGAGCTTGACACGCTGCAATCTGTTGATGGGTTGAGAAAAAGTCACTTCCTGTGCCATCTGCATAGAAACAAAGCAGGAACGGCTCCTTGTTCAGAGCAACCAACTTTCTTTGTTGATTAAATCTCAGTTTAACCCGTTAAGGCCCGACCCATGAAAAAATGATAAGAAAAGTCCCATTTTTTAAATATGAAGTCTTTATTTGGCCCAGTAACAAAATCTAACAAAAATTTACTTTTTGGGGGGAAGTTATCTACCAGTTATTACCATGTGATATATAAAAAATATTATAATGTGGTTTTCTGCTTCTGGGTATCTATTAGGGGACAGAAGACGAGCATCAGATTGTGTTCAACAGGAGTTTGAGCAAAGTTTATATGATATAGAGCTCCGGACGTCACGTGACTTTTGGTTGCCAGACGCCATTTTGGCAGTAAACATGACGACCAGCGCTACC
>JBAGKP010000018.1:2905358-2916682 GCA_037177255.1 Melanotaenia maccullochi
GAACACCACCCTGGAACTACTCTTCCCAGACGTGTTGCTGCATCAGATTCACTATCGGCTCATATTTTCTATCAGATGGTAAAATGTCTGTTTCATTATCCGATGTGTTGTTTATCTTCTACTGGGGATAGAAGATGTGCAGGAATCAAACTACAGACCGCAGCAGAGTCTGATGTTGTGACTTTGGTGTGTTTCAGGGACGCTGTTGGCAGCCTGTGAGCTGATGCGGAAGCAACAGGCCGAGGTTCTGGGCTGCATGGTGGTGCTGGAGCTGAAGGAGCTGAAGGGCAGCGACAGACTTAAACCACACTCGCTCTTCTCTCTGGTTCAGTACTGACACCACCTCACAGGAAGCCTGGGTCCTGATCCAGGTCCAGGTCCAGGTCCAGCTCATCTGTTCCGGTGTGTTTCCAGCAGAGACCCTGCAGGATTGGACGGACATGTAATCTCTGCTGCTTCCGGATGATTCCAGCTCAGCTGGGTGGACGATGGTCACGGTGTTTGTCTGATTTTATTTCCCAGGTTTCTGGACCCAGTTTCAGTCTGAGTGATGACTGATCCGGTTTACAGCTTCGTGACGGCCAGAATCTCTGTCTGCTGTTAAAGTTTTAACTGTTGATTCTGTGGCTGAAAACAGAATCTGGACCAGTCTTAATGCAGATCTGCTTTCTGATTTTTCTTTTGCTTTAGCCTGAATCATTATGTCTCATTAAATATGCAGATTTCCATGAAGCTCCGTCACAGAATTAAAATCTACTGGTTTCTACTGAGTTTTTATTCATTTCACACCCAACCTTCCTCCTTGTTCTTCAGTTCCAACAAATTCAGACTATAAAATATAAACAGAACCAGAATCCCATCAGGTCATATTTTATTTTATTTTATACTTTTCCTGCCACACCTGACAAGAAAACCAGAGTTAGTGGAAAACCAGTGTTAGTGGAAAACCAGAGTTAGTGGAAACCAGTAACCAGTGTTAGTGGCGCCCCTATGTGGCCAAATTAACACACGACAACCGGACAGATGATTCTGGACAACCACAACAAAAAGTTGGTACCCTGTGTAAAATGTAAATGAGAACCGAATGCAATGATTTATAAATCTCATCAAGTCATATTTTATCCCGAGTAGAAGATCACCAACACATCAGAGGATGAAACAGACGTGATGAAAATATGAGCTGATAGTGAATCTGATGGAAAACGTTGGAACAGGAGAAACAAAAGGCTGGAAAAGTACCTGGTACAAACCAGAAACACCTGGAGAAGCATTTAACAACTAATTAGGTTACCTGGCAACAGGTCAGTAACATGGCTGGTATAAAAGGAGCATTTCAGAGAGGAAGAGTCTCTCAGATGGAAAGATGGACAGAGGTTCACCAGTCTGAGACAAACTGGATCTAAAACTGGAACAAATCCACCATCTACAGTGTAGAATATGAGAGCTGGTTGTTCAAAAGATGCAATCCAGATAAAAGCTTTTTATTCGTTCTCTGTACCGCTTGGTCCATTAAGGGTCGCAGGGAAGCTGGAGCCGATCCCACATTAACAGGTGAGGCAGGTACACCCTGGACAGGTCACCAGTCCATCGCAGGGCCAACACAGCGAGAAACAACCATTTACACTCACACTCACTCCTGGGGAGAATTTAGAGTAATCAGTTAACCTCACATCATGTCTTTGGACGGTGGGAGGAAGCCGGAGAGAACCCACACACACAAACTCCACACAGAAAGACCACCGCCCTCAAGGTTCAAACCTCCCCCCAGCTGAGATTCGGAACAGCAACCTTCTTGCTGTGAGGCTGCGGTGCTAACCACCACACCACTAAAAGCTATTCAGATTTGGGAATCCAATTTTTCAGGACAGTGGATCACATAATCCAGAGGTCCTCAAACCTGGTCTAAGGCCCACTATCCTCCAGGTCCTAGATGAAGAGCCAGGCTACGCCTATTTAACCACTTTATCCCTCTAACAGTTAAACAAGTCAGATGCAACAGAAATATTGCACCAAATAAAAAATTCTATTTGTTCAAATCTGAGGTTTTACCAGTTATCGGTATCCTACCCTCTGTTGGAATCAGGATAATCCTGTTTTCATGGCTCAAAGTTATCCAGATCTGAAAACAACCCGTTTTCAAGATTTAATCCTATCCAATAACCGAAATCCGATCGGATTATGTTTGAACAAGCTGGCCCAGAAGATTCAGAGAATCAGGAGAAATCTCTGTGTGCAGGGGACAAGGATGCAGGTCGAACTGGATGCTTCCAGCTTACAGATTAACTTGCATGAAGTGTCCTCTTCATCATCCTGTTCACATGTTGACATCATCAGAGAAACCACACCTAACACATGACTTATTTATTGTAGTTAACCCAGCACTGATGTATCACGATTCTACTCAGTCAGGATATAAAATCAGCGTAGCCTGAACTTTTTATTTTTCATAAACATCCAAACTTGCTGTGAGTAGTGAGTTTATATTTTCTTCATTCTGCATTGCAGCAGTGCAACGATCGCTGCTCCTGTGTTTGTGTAAATGTATATTTCCATCTTGAATTGATATTTTTTTATTGGTCACAGATAAGAACCAGGGGGGTGTTTTACCATCAGGAAAGCTTCGCTTCAACTAAAACTCATCTCTATATTAAGGCTCAAGCCGTTCCACTAACACATTTCAGCATCTTCTTGAGGTTAATCCAGGCGAGGCTTACATAGTCTGGCTATGTGGGAGGTCCTGAGGAACGTAGGAAGCCCTGACGAGTGGATGGTGGAAAAGAGGAGCAGAAGAAGAAGAGACGAAGCCGAGAGCTTCGTTTCTCAGCAGCTGAACAAAGAACGATCCATGATGTCCGGTAGCCTTTGAACAAATGCGTTTTAAACGTGTTGAGCTGTAAATTTGTTGAACTGTAGATACCAAGACAACGTCTGAGACCACCGTGGGGCTGGTGGCCTGAATTAAGCGTGTGCCCTCTGCAGGGTCATTAATAAAAGATCAAGTCATGGTAACCACAAAGGAACAATGTCTATCCATTTATTTTCCATCCATCTCTTTAGATTAGACTCCAGAGCGGCTGAGGAGGATTGTCAACAGCAGCTGTTTCCATGACAACCAATAATCAATCCTCCATCAGGACATGGGCTCAGGTTCAGATCCAGACAACTGAAATGCAGACGTGTGGTTCTGGTAAAAAACTGTATTTCTGCAACATGAACAACGATCTTTAAAATGTAAACATTCATCGAGATTTCATGGAAACATCCTTCCCAAAGAACAAAGACAGAATGCCAACTTCTTCCACAAAAAATAAAGAACAAAAGAGTTCAAACAAGCTTTTCAGAGCAGGACCGGGACCAGGTCCAGGACCAGCACTGACTGGAAAAACCAGAATCCTGGAGGTTTCCACGCAGGAATAATCCCAGAAAAGTGTTCAAGAGTCAAAGCTTCTCCTCCTCTCGGAGTCTGTTGCTCAGCTTCTCCAGGACCACGCTCAGCTCCATGTTCTTGTTCAGCTTCAGGTACAAGTCCTTCCTGATTGGATGAATAGTCAGCCAATCAGCAGCCACCTCAGCCAGAAGACGGACATGTTTTTCCATTTCACCTGATGGAGGGGAAAAACAGGAAATGAGCTCATTTGTGAAGAACAACCTGGTGACAGTGTCCATCTTTTAGTCCTGTTCTATCTGGAATTAATGCGGTTTGTGACATTAGCTTTTGTTCATATTTTACACAACATCCCAACTCTTTTAGAATTTGGGCCATGAAGCCAAAATACCAGCTCAGTGCTGGTCAGGACGTTTAGACCTGCAAACCAACCTGTGCTGAGAGCAGATCTGTAGCTCGCCACCATCCTGCTGCACGCCACCTCCATGATCAGAGCTGCTTTCTTCTCTGCCACAAACACGTTACGGAGGATCCTGGCCAGCTCTCCCAGCCGCGACATCATCAGCAGGCGCTCCTCCTGGACCGGGTTTCGGGTCATGGCCGCCTGCAGGTTTTGAGCCTCTTTGGCGCGGATCTGAAAAGAATGAAGATATTTTAATAAGACAAAAAGGTGTTTTTTTTTTTGTATGAGGAACTCAACTCCCCCCAGCTACTGTACATACCCTGTCCAGCAGAGACTGGGACACCCCCTTCAGGGAGGACGAGAGCTGAGCTGCAGGACCTGCTGATGTCGGAGGACATGTGGACTCTGGACATTGGTCTCCGGTCTGTGGCGTCAGGGACAGCAGAGCCTTCTCCATCTGAGCACAAGACAACAAAGAACGATTCGTTAACCGATCCAGTCTGATGGAGGGCTGGCCGATAGGAAGACTTTACAGCATTGAGGTCTAAATACACTTTTATGAAGGATCAGCAGCGCGGGTGCATCTAAACATTTGACTGAAATTAAAGTTTATTCATTTTGTTTTAAGAGGCTTTTTATTTAATAAACAGCTTATTGACTTAAAAGCTTTTAAAACAAAATGAATGAACTGATTCAGTGATGAATCATGATTCATTCCCGAGCACATCATATTTAAGTAGAAATACTTTGTGGCAGTTTCCCTGGTGGACATTTGCCGGTTAAACCTCGTGGGACTCACTTTGGGTGTGATGAGTGAACGGGCCTGGTCTAGAACCTCCTGGGCTGTAACCAGCTTCCCCGTCTGAGGAATCTGAGGCAGTGGGCCGACCTGGAGGGTCGGGACGGTGTCCACGTTGAAGCGAGGGTGCCAGCGGGTCAGTTTGTCTTCTGGGACGTTCATGGGAGGAACCAGCGAGGACAGAAAGACCTGCAGACAGAGGACGTCGTCAGAAACCAGCTGGAACCGTCCCGTAGACATCGCTCACAGGATCTCCTGGTACCATCTGAACCCCAACCCGCCCCCAAAACGGAGGTCATGTGCAGCCGCTGCTCACCTTATGGTGCTGTTTGACGATTGAAAGCAGGTTCTGGTGGAAGATGCGTCTTCTTTCCAGGAGAAGAGAGGCGGACAGGACAGGCCGGACTTCCTTCTGGTCTGAGGACACAAAGAGAAAAGTTAACCTCAGAGCCATGAGCTGAAGCAGCAGCAGCAGCAGCTGGTGTTCTGGTTCTGACCCGAGTGGATGACCGGCTCCACGGTGAGCTGGTAGCTGCTCCTCGTCATGCTGCTGCTGAACGTGGGGATGTTCTTCTCCTGCCTGAAGGTGTACGCCTCTGGAAACACTGTCCTGACCTGACCCACGTGGCTCTCCTCAAACCGCCTTCCAGAGCAGGAAAACATGAAACTTCCCATCAGACATCCCAACATCCATCCATGCAGTCACATCACAATCCAGGACATCCCTTCATCCACATTTTACCCCCAGTAGAACAAAACATCTCTACACATGCCAGGCTATAATGAAAAGACAAGAGAAGTCAAAATACACCCCATAAGAAAGACATCCATATCTTCTAGAATTGTCTTATGGAGTCAAAAGAGGAGTCGACTGTCAGGGATGTGGTAGGTTACGTGGGTAGCTCGCTACACTAGTACAAATTCAGGGGGGACGAGAACCTGCCTGGAAGAACCCGACTAGATGCTTCATAACACCCCGAAATAAATGTAAACCAAAAGAATTCAGCACCCATGCTGGAGACTCTAAACACGGGATTCAGACCAAACACACTGTGAGAAAATAAAAGTGCCTCAGCCGTGATGTGTGGTACCCCGATCGGGTCCAGTATTATATCTGGGTTACCTGAAAGAAGGAAAGACAGAAATCTACATGCTTAATTTCCATTGAATAAGACTGAAGCAGCAACAGTAAAAAGAAAAAGGAAGGAACATTTCACAAAGGACTGCGTGGTGGTTCCTCTAGAAAACAAGGAAAGGTTTTAATTGACGTGAATCACTGGAAAACATTCCCTCAGGCTTTGTTCTCATTTTTATTTGTTTAATTTCCACTTTCCGCTCATGTTTAACAGAAATAGAATAAAAAGACATTAAACTAACAAACGTCTGGCTGTTCCTCTACTGGGAATAAAATATGGGTGGATGAGATTCTGCTTTTGTTTTTTGTTTTTACACAGAGACCCAGATTTACTGGAACTGGGGCTCGTGCTCCAGGACACAGACCTGGCTCTACAGAACCTCTCCTACCTGTGCATCATGTCCTGGACCCCCTGCTTGATCTTGGTGAAGGTGGCGGTCTCGCTGCGGTTGTACAGCATGGCGACCACCGTGTCCATACTCCTGAACATCTCAGCCAGAACTCGGTAATGATGAGGCAGCGCCAGGCCTGGGGGGACAGCCTGGGCCAAAGTGTGGTACCGCAGGTAGGCCGGCTGCTCGGTGCCGGACTCTGAACCATCCTGGGACTGGGTCTCGGTCTGCTGGATCTCATCAGCCACCTTCTCTTGCTTCCTCCTCTGGGCTTTAGCTGCCAGCTCTTTGGCGAGCGCTACGGTGGACCTGAGGGTAGCAATGTCTGCAGTGGGAGCGGCGAGGGTTCGAACAGCTGGGACAGCATTGTTGGGACAGGAGGACGAGGAAGCAGGGATCTCCTCCGCCTGCTTCTTGATCCTCTGAAGGCGATGCTTCAGAGCTAAGATGTTCTCCTCAGAGAGAGCCTGTCAATCATATGAAGCACAGGAAGGTTCAGATTAAAAGACCTTAATTCTGGATCACCCAGTTCAATCCAGCTCGGTGTTTCTCTGAGAGTTATCTTCCAAACAGGTCCACTAATAGCACAGAATAAACACACACATATAAAATCACATCTTCATGACCTGCAGCAGGATGCAGGGAGGAAAAAAGGATCAAGTCAGACCCCACTGTGGTCTCTGAGCCCCAAAAACTGCTCCCCAAAGGCCCCCACAATGCTGAGAAGACTGGAAGCATTCAGGGAGCATCGAGATAGAATTCCTGGTTCACATCCGAGGATCATATGAAGCCACCAGAGATCCAGAAACGATCAAGCATTAACAACATCTGACTGGTTTACTTTATATACTGGATTTACCAGAATAAATGACAAGAACAGAACAACAGTGAAAGTGTCTGTAAAAGCATCACTGCTAGCAGAATAATTCATGGAGATGAAGATCTGCAGATGCTGATGCAGACCTAGGTCCAGTTTCTCTGAGGTCAGGTCCTTCCTATTAGCCAGACTATTCCTGCTGTCCTCTGAGCTGCAGATTTACCAGTAAACCCTCAGACAGAACCAGTCTTCCAGAGTATGAACTGGATCCTAAAATAATAAACTCACTCAGGACCAGACCCTTAACCCCTGATTGAGGCATTCTGGTGCGATGGTACAGGTGATGTCTACCAGCTCAAACACCCTGCGTACCTGAGCTTTTTCCTGAGTTTTCTCCTCGGGGAGGACTAGTTTTTTTCGGGCCGACGTCTTGGCCGTGTCCGCCTCTCTGACGCCTCCCGCCGGCCGCCTCTTCTTGGCCGTGCAGCGGTCAGCGGTGGCTGAAAACACCGCGGCCCCAAGGTCGAACTCCGCGTCAGCCGAGCTTCGCTTCGGGGTCCGAGGACTGGAGGGGACACTGTCAGCGGCTTGGATGCTCCCAACATCTTTAACCCCCACTGCTTCATCGATAACTCGGATAAACTCTTCGCGTACGGGGGACGAACAAGAACAGGAGTCTCTGTTTGGAGCGGGTCTGGTCCTGGTGCTGCGCGGCTTGGCGGACTTCGCTGCTCCAGCGACTCCTTTCTTCTTCTGGGAGAAGAAGTCCGTAACTCGAGCCTGAGACATGCTGCTGCTGCCGGACACCCAAACAGCACCGAAACGACACCAACAACCGAACACGGACAAACTGGACCAGTAAACAGCAACGTCCCGGATGTATACAGCCTTAACAGGAAGAGGACAATAGAATTTTGGCGCGAAATGACGTAAAACTCCGCCTCTTCCGGGCCCGGCGTGGCTGAGATGGGTCACGTGACGAGGGGCAGCTGTTAACGCAACGCTCCACCCTAAATGTTTCACGCATTTTGATAGTTTGATGTATTTATCGCTGAAATCTTTGATTTTAATGATTCAATCATGAAAATGTATTTAAACGATGACTTAGGGTGATTTCACTGATGAGATTTCAGCTCTTTGTTGGGCTTAAAGTTAATTAAACTACTCAAAGTGACAGAGACAGAAACAGAATCAGACCTACTTTATTGTTCCCGGACTGGAAAATCCCAGCACGACAGAGAATGAGAGTAAAATTAAACCATATGATGGAAAAATATTATATAAAGGACACACTTAACAAATATCCAGGTCAGAAATAATAATAATAATCGTTATATATAGTATGTTTTTATATATATAGGGGAGACCGGGGATGGTTAACACTTTCTGCTGTAGCTAATTCATTGAATTTTCGAGCTACAGTTCTAAAACTTTTACATGAAATATCCACGTTTGTTCACTAAAACAGGCACAAATTCAAAATTCTGCAAGAATATCACAGACATCGTATGTTAATGTCAAACATGGTCGTCCTTTGTTATAACTTACCCCACTACCGGATATGGTTGTAACACATACTGAGGAGAGTTGTTAGCTACACAAAAGAAGCAAAAACAGATGCCACACCAAATATAAGCTACTGAAAAATTTAATTTCCTTTAATTTATTTATTTCACACATGGCTATGCACAACATCAAATTATAACAGAACAACAACAAATCACTTCTTGTTGCACCACCATGATACAAAAAAAGGATTTATTGAAAAGAAAAAATGAAAATCCCAAACAAAATCTTTCTCTTTTACTGACTACAGCTCAAACATTCAATGTTTAACTCAGGAGTGTGTGTGAATTTTTGTGTAAGTAGGCCTATTTAAACAAACTTCTATAACATTAATTAATTAATTAACGTTCATTTTTATTTATTTATGTTTTGGTGGAGGAGTGTTGCCGCTGTTGTTCTTCTGCTTTTCTTTATTCTATTGTAGCCTACTCAGGGAAAATCACTGGATCCCTGGTCTCTCAGCTTCTGCAGTGATTTGCAGTATCTGCTCAGTGTTATATGAGAGTTTCCATGTTCCTTAAACTAATCTGACTGACTTTAACCTTCTTTGAGACCTCATCAGATGCTTTTTTATATATATATATAAAAAAAACTTAAGTAGGCACACATCTCTCTTTCTTTCTTTTCCATTGCCTGGACATGCTTTAAAAGGAATAATAAAAAAACCAAAACAAAACCTAGTTTTAGGAATGGGAGGGTTGTAACACTGTTAACATAAATCTTACAGCCCACCCCAACCCTGTCAGCCAACATGTAAGCTGAAGGAGGTGACGTGTAAGCTGATGGAGGTGATGTTAAGCTGACGGAGGTGATGTGTAAGCTGACGGAGTTGGCATCCACTTATAATTTCATAATGTGCAAAAATAATATTATTTGTAAACTTAAAGAATTAAAATGTTATTTCAGGGTGCAAATGTACATAATTAATATTTGTAGCTTTTTCTTTAGACTTTTTCTGCAGGCCCCTTTTCATCAACAACAATGTCAAGCTTGTCTTCCTTCGGTCAGACGCTGATATTTCGAGGCATACAACCCACCACTGATTACTACTATTACTTGACCGTTACCTGGTCAAGTCCAGGGACAGATGTGCTTCATCGTGTTTTATTTTATTTTATTTTATTTTTTAGTAATTGAAGTCTCATGTTGATTCATCATCACTGGTACTTTCACAAAGTGGCAATGCCAAAACTATAAGCTTTATTTAGCTTTGGTGCCCCCCCTTGTCAAAATTCTGACAAACATGGCATGCAAGAGAGGGAAAGGCAAAGGTGGAAGAAAGAGGGGAAAGAGAGAAGATATTGGACAGAGACACAGAATAGATCCAGACAAAGTCCAATGAAAGTGCATTGATGGTCCAGGTAGATAGTACAAGAACAAGAAGAATTTCTTCCTTCTCCCTGTTTTCCCTCCTACACCGAGGGTTTAAAGAGCTACTTGGAACTTCTGTTGGGCTAGAAAAATTAAAATTTGTTTCTTCCAAGCGTGCCTGACGGAAATGTCACAAATCAGGTTCAAACAGGAAAAAAAAAGGTATTTTTTGTTAAATGTTAAATTTTGGAACCTGTTCCTTTACATGGCTAAATAGAAAAGATTTTCCTCTCCATGAATATACAACTCTAATGAAAAAAAATTTGATTTTTAAAACTGTTTTGTCCCAGTGAATGAGTGATGTGTGTGTGTGTGTTTGTGTGTGTGTGTAGTACCTTGGCATACCATAAGCAAAGAGCAACCACAAAGAAGCCAAAAGGAATACTGCCAAAGCAACGAGTAAAGCTGGGAACGCGCATAAAGATTATTGGGTTGTTCCTCCTTCCCCACCAAGAACGGCGAACCCCAGATGATTTAGGTCTTAAGATTTTTCTATAAACTCATCCGGTGGTCTGAGGTGGCTTAAGACCGAATTCATCCCAACAATCAACAACTGGAAGTACTGAACATGTTCAATATTTACGACCAAAATCTTCACGTGTATGAAAAGCCGACGACTCCTGGGTCTTGACCGTGTGGTTTTTGACGTGGAACAGAATGTAGCCAATCAGAGAGCGAGCTGATTGGGAACCAGGAAGAATATATTCTAGATTCTAGATCGGTTGCGGGAAAGAAAAGTTATATGTGTGTTGTTCTGTGCTGAGATTATTGGAGCCTCAACACAGTACCATCAACACTGCTCAATGCTTGATTTTTTTTTTATCTTCCTGTGGTCTCTAACAGATTAAACATCCATTCAGATTTAAAAAATCCTTGTGTGTACCATCCTCAAGGCAAGTCCTGAGAAATCAGTTCAATGGCAGAACAAGATCCGGGCAAATAACAGCTATAACCTGCCAGTGATCAGATACCCTGCTGGGATAATAAGCGTGCTCCTGCTAGGCAAGGTACAGGGCTAACACTGAAGCTAGCTGCTGCTTCACCAAGGAGGAATCACCAGAACTGATCAGTTATTCCAATACACAGTTTCCTGTTTGCAAAATGCATAAAGAGATTCTACACAGAATCCAAATTCATTAAAACACAGTTTGATCTGTGAGACAAAAACATAAATAAGGCTAATTTTATTTAAATGAATGGCCTCTAGACCAGTCATTCCCAACCTATTTTCCTTGTGGACCCCTTTAATGCAAGCTGTGATACCCAGATAGACATGGACTGCTCCTCTACGTAGCTCCCCAACTCACTAAACCTCAGACTTTAGAATAGTCCATGTTTTCCTCTTAGCCATTCTTGGCCAGCACATTTCTCTCTGGAGTCCTTGATAGTCTTGAGATTTCATTGTACCTGCACAGATTCAAGACACCCTGTACCAGATGCAGCAAAGCAGCCCAGA
>JBAGKP010000018.1:2921854-2931916 GCA_037177255.1 Melanotaenia maccullochi
AATAATAAAGAAGAACATTTAGGTTTTAAGGGGAGCCCCATATCCAGAAGCTCCTCTTGGCAGAGTAAATTAGTTCAGCTCAACACGGCAGCCAGACCATCATCCTGCTGCCACCATGCTGGACAGGGTAGAGAAAAGAGAAGGTATTGGACTGGTTGTCAGACTGCTTAGAGGTAACGTGCAGTAATGTGTCTGTTACAGTTGCTGTGATGCCACTATCACAGGTGTCTCTCTCTCTCTCTCTCTCTCTCTCTCTCTCTCTCTCTCTCTCTCTGTGTGTGTGTGTGTAAATAAGGAGCTTTGTCCTGAAGTTACCTGTTACACCATTCAGTTTTCTGTGTGCTCGTGTTCTTCTGAGTCAGAGATGTTGTCTTCTGCACAGTCACGCTGAATCTCCCTACAGTCGAGCAACTGTTTACCAACCCCACCCAAAACCACGTCTTCATCCAACCATGTGATGATGTCAGACATGGAAACACCTGCTTGTTCATGTCTCAGAACAACCTGCCATCATAGTCTTTTTATCGTCTGTGTGTTTGGAATCAGATGAAGAAGTTCAAGTTTTTTTTAACCAACACTACAACAGGACGGGTTAGGGTGGTAACACCCACCCAACCCCAGCAGGGGTCCCAGCCCAGACTTCTGAACTACACTGGGGTTGTGGTGGTGGAATCAGCTGAGTGATGACGGGGTTGTTGGTTAGAGTGGGTTGTTTGGCCTCCCATAAGCATAGATAATTCTAACAAATATGTGGTATAAGCTCACCTCTGCTCATGTAAACCTCAGTGGCCACAAAGTGCTTTAAATTACAAAAAAGAAATACTAAAACCAAATATAAATACTAGTGCAGTCAAAAATAAGAAGTTAACGGCAGTAACAAATTTATGTAATTAATTGCTTTAATATTTTTAACGCATGTAAACTCAGTCTTGAATAATGTTTCACCCCTGAACTGAACTTAGTCCTGGATTGTACTGAGTCTAGCGACTATTTTGGGAGGAATACACCCTAAAATCATTGGGTGAGTAATACAAACAGATAACTCGCAGTCCTGCTGCCCACAGACCACAGGTAACTAAACTATATCAAATATCTGACTTAACAGAAAATTAATAGCAAACATTTTAATCTATTGCTTTACCAACTGTTGATAACTAGTCATAACCAGATCAGGGTTTTATATTTCAGTGTGGACTGTCAGTTATTAAAGGGGTAGTGCACCGTAAAATGTGGTTTTTCAGCTTTTCACATGTTATTACTTAACTGTGATGAAAACCACCAACACTGTTAAATTTGGTCATTTTTTATTTCTTTAAAAAAAATAGCTCACAGAACCCTCTGCAGGGTAAAACCAGGTTTTGTTTTTCATGACATCGAGGTAAACCCCACAGCCCTTCCCTCCACATGCAGGTAGGTGGGTCCTCGCCTTTCAGGCATAGAAAGCCACGCCCACCAACGAAAATGAAGGGATGTGAGCTTATCTGGTGTAGATCTTCTAGTTTCAGACTTCTTTTCTTTCACAGAGTTTCTGATTAAATATTCTTGCAATGGGATGGATTTGTGTTTTTGAGGGGTGTTAATGTAACGCAGGATTTTATTCTTTACCTGCGACAGACAGCAGCTCAAATCGTAGCAGCAGCTCTTCCTGCAGCTGCCACAACCTCCACAGCTTTCCAGAGCTGCTGGAGCTGCTGCCAGGCAGCTAACAGCGCTAATGGCCCACTCTCCGCCCCCTGATCACCCCACACCTCCCACCCCAACCCTTGCAGTTTCAAGCATTTTTTAAATTTTAGCAGTCGGTGGAGTTACGCAAAAAAAAAGGGGTGGAGCTACACTTTAAGTCAGTTTGTTTCAGATGAATCATAGTTTACATTGATGCCCTGATGTCTGATATTTTCCTGTTATCAGTTGACTACATCATGTCTTTGCATAATTGTGCTTAAAACACAATAACCCTAAAAAACCCCACTGACTGTTTAAGAAAAGTTTTCTTACTCTTTAGACCGATGATCGCTGTAGTTAATCGTTTATTTATTTCCTGAATCTTTCTGGATTGTTTACAGTCCAGCTGATTTTAGACAATAGAGGATAAAAACTACCTGGAGGAACCTACAGCTTGGTAGAAGGAGACTCTCCCGGTTTCATCATAATCTGTCCACTGTGAAACTCCTGCAGGCAACAGGATGAAGGAACCGAAGTACTTCTTTCATCTTCATTGTCAACAACCACTGGAGAGTAACAAAAGATTATTCATCCCAATGTTTGCTGTGAGGGAAGTGGCTCATAGTCAGTTTATGAACTTCAAAAATAAATCTCTGTTTCCACAGCAACCTTTACCTTTACCTGTAGATGGGGTATAAATCGTAGTGATAGCTGACGGTAATAGTGTGATGTCATAGCAGTGCAACGCCTTCCTGGAATCGTGATGAGGAAGAAGGTGACCCAGAGCTATAGCAGGAGAATGGTGTACCTCCAGCATTTAAACAATAACAAATCCTGCTTTGTTCTTACTGCTGAGTCACACAGGAACCAAATTCTTTCAACCAGTCAGAGGATTGCAGGGTGTAAAGCTCCATCTTTTACGATGGGATTGGTAAAACTGATAACCCAACACAAGGGTAAGACGGCTCAGATCAAATATTCTGGAACCTTCTAATTTTTTTTTTATCCTTACCGACCCGTACCAATCCATACCATACAAACTCGTACCATAGCGACCCATACCATACCGATCCATACCAATATATACCGATCTATATCGTACCATACCAAGCCGGATCTGTAGGTGGAGACGGGACTTTAGATGTGTGCTTGTATGACCTGATGTTCATGGATCAGACCTACACACCTGTTACATATCCACTAAGGACTTTGTTTAGTCATAATCATTCATTTCTTATTCATGCAATGAAAAGAAACTTAAACTAGAAAACATTGGAAGAAAAGTTAATGGAGGACAACCCATCTACAGCCTGGTAGGAAACTGGGTTACATGGTGGAAGGAGAAGGTGGGAGGGGCCTAATATTCCAGTAAGAAGACTGACAGAGAAGGTAAACAGGGATTAGATGATGCAGGCCCTACAAGGCAGCCATGGTGGAAATATTTACTGGACATCAGGGACATCTGACCTTGCAGAGAAGCAGGAGAAATGCAGCTTCAGTTCGTGGGTGTGAACCGGCTCTGGTTCAGGACTTGATGAATTCTATTCTACAGTCATTTAGCAGACGCTTTTATCCAAAGCGACTTACATTTGAGAGTAAGAACAACACAAGCAAGAATTCAAACAAGATGGGACGTCCTAATCAAGTGATAGTCAGACCGCTTTTGAGTCCAGTTGGACCAGGTGCTGTCATGTAGTGCTAGTTCAGTGCATGTAATAATTTATTTATTTTTTTTTCATTTTACTTAAATACAAGATTACGATTTCATCACACAATATCAACTTGGTCATAAATGCACGATTTCATCACAATTCTCCAGAATGTTGCATCTTTGGTCTTCTGGATTACAGATCTTATCGTCACTCATCAGCTGATTTCTGAGACATGACCTCATGATTTGGCATGTTTTTATGTGTCCAATAAGATTTTCTAAGAAAATCTGATCAGACGGCTTCAGCCATTGTGGAGGTGAATGATGAGATTCATCTTCCCCTCCTTCCGTTCTACGCCCATGATGCAGCTTCATGCATCAGGTCTGCTGCAGATTTCTGACCTGCTGATCAGTCAGATCTGCAACCTGGCAGCAAGAACACCCTGTGTTTCCTGCTGGTTTCTCCCCCACACCATCAAAAGAAGGAAGGAAGTGACACGGGGAACTCTGCCAACTCAGCTCTGACAGTGATACCAACAAACCGAAGACCACGTCACGACTTCTTCAGTTGCAGAACGGTCAGATTTCCTCAGAAATCTGCTCTGAGTGAGAGATCCCTAGTTAGTTTCTGCCCTGCTTCTTCCTCTGTACCATAAATACCGTGTAAAACACAGCTTCGCTGTTAGTTTAGTCCCAGTTACCCAGTAAATATCTTTTAGCTGTAACACCTGAACTGGAAGTCATTAAAACTGTACTTCATAGCAACAACCTCCAGCATAGTTTCACCGTTTGCTTCATATTTTCTGATAAAAACTGTGATTTTTATTACAAATGATGAACTTGATGTACTTATAGGTCCATTAATGTACAACAAACGAGCCTTTACAACTTTTTATTTATATAGGGACGCCTTTTAGATCAGAGAATCATAATATTCATAATTTAATGTTAACCAGTAAAAACATCTTCTCTTGTATAACTTGTATATTTGACGTAACCCAACCATTTTCATCATAAATTCAATCATAAACAACCCAACCATCTGAAAAATGTTTAATATTTAATCCAGTCTGAAGGCACCTTAACTCCCCTCTCATAAACTTTATTGCTACGACCAAAATGGTGGTGTGTTGACGTGTGGCAGTGACGGGCTGAGGAGGTCAGTGTGGCGTATTTATGTCTGAGGGGATCAAGATCTACTTTACAGTTAAGCTTAACAGTTTCTCACAACAACTAAAACAAACTGCAGAACCTGTTGGAAAACCTGCAAACGTCCTGTCACCACTGAGTTCCAACAAGCTACCCAAATGTCTTTTAGTCTTGTTTTCGTTATGAGTCTAATCTGAAAGTGTTTTTGAATAAAAAGAGAAAAAGTCTGATCTGAAAATGGCCACAACAACACGACATACCAGCAGTGCAGCCGTTTGGAAACTACAGTACAGTTCCAGGTTGTGGTGTTAGTGGGGTATCTGATCACATGACGCGGTTTACGCTTCATGCACGCTTTACCAGCTTACAGTCTTTGTTCACAGCATCATGCTGTAAACAAAGACTTACGTCACTAATATACAGCAAACATTTTTGTGTTTTTATTAAATGCAAAAACAAAAATAGTGATCTGAGAGTGTAAAAATTATCTGAAAGAAAAAAAATATTTTTGATATAAATATTTTATTATCTGAAAGAAAAAAAATATTTTTGATATAAATATTTTATTATCTGAAAGAAAAAAATATTTTTGATATAAATATTTTTCACACTGATAGCAAAAAGTAATAATATTTGAGACTAAAAAAGTTTTGAGATAAAGTATCTTGTTACAGCACATTTAAAAAATAATTTGACATTTAAAAAAATTATTTCCTAGAAAAAAACTCTCTCAAAAGCCTTTCTTTAGTCTCAAATATATATATTTTTTTGCTATCAGAGTGAAAACTTTTACTCTCTCAATTTTTCCTCCCTCTCAAAGCTTTTTTGTCTTCTCTCTCAAAGAGAAACGATAAAATCTTTGCTATCGTTTCAAGATTTTATCCACGTAGGCTTCACGTTTTACCACCGGAGGTTGCCGCTTGATCCAGCCACTCCATCCTCCTCTCTGGTGTGTCTTCCCTCTGACACAGCATTGACAGGATCTCCACCTGCTGCCCTCCTCTGCCTTTCTGACTCTGATGATGATCACACCGTCCCCACCAGATGAAACGTGTTCTAGTTTTTCAACATGGTCCATCAGGATCTCAGTCTCACATTCTGAAAAAAATCCGCTTCCTCCCTTTTTTTCCCCTCCTGAACCATCATACAAAAGCTAGGTAGGCTGTCCCATTTCATGAACATTAAGCAGACTTTGAAGACCCTGAATTGGGACATACAAGATATGATGAATATTTATTATAGGTGTTCACCTGACCTTTTATTGCCACCATGTGGCCGGGGCAAGGTGCTCCCTCATGTGCACAAACTTTAGAGGTGATTCTGATTTATAAACAAAAGCAGGTGTGGGACATGGCTTTTAGAAATCTGAAATGTGTTGTGTACCACATTTCCTGTTTGCCCTGCGTACGCCACCTGTAGTCTGCTTTGCTATGCTCAGGTTTAGACATGAGTTCCCCGGACTGAGTTGTTGTTAGTGGCAGGAAGCGTTCCTCTGCAGGGCTGTTCAGCACGACTTCATGACCTGGTGAGAAATACTAGGAGTGTGTGTGAGCTGTGGGTGGTGTGTAGGAGTGTGTGTGAGCTGTGGATGGCGTGTAGGAGTGTGTGAATGTGAAGGGGTTTGCACATGTGGAGGATTTGGAGGCAGGTCAGCAGCTTCTCTGAGGCTCTGGCTGGTGGAGCCTCTTCAGGAATATCTGTGATGTAAAGCAGGAAAAGGCAGCTTGAAAATGCTGTATGTAGAAATGTGGCTTGTGAGGCGTTTAGGTGACTGAAAACTCACACACACAGACTGGACATCACACCTCACACAGATTCTTGTTATTGTCCCCGTCTGAAGTCACATGATGCTGATCACATGACCGGCTTATGTGTGTGCTCAAGAAAAGTGGAGGTTGACAGCAAACTGTTTCTGTCACATGATAGTGGCTGGATAGCAGAGCATCCATCTCTCATGTAGGAGTCCAGAGTTCAATTCCCCCAGGGAATAAATATTAACACCTTCCAGTTGGGTCCTTAACGCTGCTGCTTAACCAGTGTAAGTCGCTTTAGACAAAAGCCTCAGCTAAAATGACTGTAATGATATTTATAATGCTGTGTTGCTTCTGCTCACAATACCTGTAAAACAGAATATTTCTCTCTACGTTGGCCCTCCATGAAGAGGAAGAGGAATGTATGTGGACATCCTAGATCAGCCATGACAGAAAATGTTGAGACTTTGCAGCGACTGGCAGCTTCTACCAGCCTGCTGCAGTTTGTGGTTCAGGTTTTGGTTGCAGTTTCTAAATTAAGGGCAACACAGGAAGTCTTCTGTTAACCGAAGAAGCAAAGATTCTCCGGCTGAAGCCCTGCAGCCTGTTAACACGTCGATCCTGGTGGTTTAGATCTGCCAACCTTCTGTTTACTGCAGGAAGAGTTTGTAGCAGATTGTTTTTTAAATAAGATGGAGTTCTGTCTTCATGTTGGTGAGCCTCAAATCACAGCTTCCAGCAGCATGAAGCTCCAATAACACCAGTAGTTGGGTCCTGTGCTTGTATGTTGTATTTAAATGCAGCGTCAGGGTGACCCACATGTCTCCAGATCTGGACGGTTTCCATGAAGCAGGATTCAGGGAAAGTCTTGCCATCATTGTGGCCTAAGTAAGTCCCAGATGAGTTACCATGGTAACTAGTGCCAGTAAACAAGTCTGCTCCAGGCCAGTCTGGTGGTGGAAACGAGACTCCCATCAGAGCGTTCAGCCAGATGAATTCTGGACTCATGTCATGTGATAAGATCACATTTTGAGATTATTACATTATAAATAAACTAAAATTAAAATCAGATCACAGCATTTTTATTGTTTCTAAAATAGATAAAAACTTTTATTTTTAAATATTGCAAAAATCAAACATCATAAGCAAAAACTGTATTTACCATTTAGTCTACAAAGACCACCAGTATGGAGGTGTTTCCCTTCTTCATCAAGGTCCTAATTGTTTGATTTTTGGTTTTCATGCTTAAATGTCATATTACTTTCTCTCTAAACTTTGCTCTCACACTCTAAAAGTCTCTTCTTGCTCTCAAATATATCGACTTCCTTCCAAAACTCTGCTCCTCTTGCTCCAGCTTGGTCTCGTTTCCTCAGTTAGACACATTCTCTGGGACATTTTTCCTCTCTCCTGGGTTGCTGAATGAGCTGTCTTTCAAACGTCCTTCAGCCAATAGAATTGTAGATGAATGCTGACCAAGAAAATTGTCCCCGCCTTCTTCAGGGTGTGCTTGTTTTACTTCACACAGTGCACTGAGTTCTTAACTGGGATCATCAGTAAACATGCATGGATAACCCAACCCAGCAACCTCTAACGAGCATCTTGTTTTTATTAAACTTTTCTTTTTATACGTGCACATGTTTGTTTGTTTTTTACAGAAAAACACACTAACTCGCTAACTCACAGTAAAAGTACTTGTTTAAAAACTGACCATACCTTTACAAACCTACTGCACACCAAATAGGAAGCCAAGGAAATCATTTCATCCATCATGTGGGAATGTCTGGAAGTCTGGAACCAGTCTGGATTAAATCAGGCTAAACAACTTGTTAGTGGAACGACTGGTTAGTGCAACAATTGGTTAGAGTTACTAATGGTCAGTGGAACGATTGGTTAGTGGGAGTGCTTGTTAATGGAACGACTGGTTAGTGGTACGACTGGTCAGTGGAATGACTGGTTAGTGGTAGTGCTTGTTAGTGGTACAACTGGTCAGTGGTACAATTGGTTAGTGGAACGACTGGTTAGTGATAGTGCTTGTTAGTAGTACGACTGGTTAGTGGTACTACTGGTCAGTGGAACCACTTGCATAGTGGAATAACTGGTGGAATGACTAGTGGTACTGATGGTTAGTGGCAGTGCTTGTTAGTGGAATGACTGGTTAGGTGGAGTGCTTGTTAGTGGTACAACTGGTTAGTGGAAGGACTGGTCATTGGAACGACTGATTAGTGGTACTGATGGTTAATGGAATGACTGGTTAGTGTTACTGATGGTTAGTGGTAGTGCTTGTTAGTGGTACAACTAGTTAGTGGTACTACTGGTCAGTGGAATGACTGGTTAGTGGAATGACTCATTAGTGGTAGCGCTTGTTAATAGTACCACTGGTTAGTGGAATGACTCATTAGTGGTAGCGCTTGTTAATAGTACCACTGGTTAGTGGTACAACTTGTCAGTGGAACCACTTGCATAGTGGAATAACTGGTGGAACGACTAGTGGTAGTGCTTGTTAGTGATAGGACTGGTTGGTTGTACCAAGGTCAGTGGAACGACTGGTTATTGGTACGACTGGTTAGTAATTCAACTGGTCAGTGGAACGATTGGTTAGTGGAACAACTGGTCAGTGGAACAACTTGTAGTGGAATGACTGGCTAGTGGTGCGACTGGAGGATTAATGAGGAGTTACTGCTGTGTCTGACTTTCTCTCATTCTTGAGCAATTGGTGGACCTTCCTGGTGTCTGATGTGGGTGATTGCAGACTACGTGATCAGGTTAACTGGAGTTCAGCTTGGACATCAGGGTCTGATGCTATTTTAGTGTCTGTACTACGCTGGGAGGGCTGCAGTCAGAGAAACCTGACCTGACCTGACAGCTAACCTGAGAAGGTTGTTGACATCCAAAAGGTAATCTCAGCAGGACAGAGGAGCTTGTTCTAATCTCAGAATAAATGATCTGTTCACACTTCAGCTGGTAGAAATCTCAACATAGTGTCCATCTCCTCCATCCCTGACATCTGTCTCTCCTCCACCCTTCTACCTTATAAACCTGACATCTGTCCCGCCTCCACCCTTCTACCAGATGAACCTGACATCTGTCCCTCCTCCATCCTTCTACTGGATGAACCTGACATGTGTCCCTCCTCCACCCTTCTACCGGATGAATCTGACATCTGTCCCATCTTCTGTAGGACTCCATATGATGGCAGAAAAGATGGAATTAAAACTAAACATGGATATTGTTGAAGCAGTGACACAGGTTGTTTTGTATTTTCATCTTAGTGCAGATGTATGAGAAAAATGACGGAAGCCATGATTTATGAGACAGACAGAAACCTCCCTGCAAGCCGGTCTATCAGATTCTGCTCAGCAATGCAAACAGAATGTGCACGTGTCACGGGCTATGACTGATTGCTGTAAAACGCTCCACAGTGACAGCAGCTTTAAAAAATGCCATCTCACCAGTACAGCCCTCAAACAGAGAGGAAATTCACACAGACAGTTGAAACTGGAGGAGCTTCGTCAGCCATAGAGGAATGTGTGACATGCAATAGGAGAGAGTCGTCAGAGAAGTGAAAGGCAGCTGAAGACAAGCGGCCAAGGACACCCTCCAGGTCCTCATCCGCCAGGCCTCTCATGGTATTTATAATCAGATGCAGGGACGTAAAAGATACAGATTTACCATATACTTACCTGGTTTTATAAAACGTAGTGTTCTCTGGAGACTAAATTTCAGATTTTTTTTATATATATACAATGGGGGAAATATGTATTGGACACGTTATCTTTTTTCTCATTATATTTATTTCCAAAGATGCCATTCATGTGACATTTCTTCCAGACACTGGTATTAACTCAAATA
>JBAGKP010000018.1:2932016-2948723 GCA_037177255.1 Melanotaenia maccullochi
TATATATAGTAGACATATAACTTGTCAAATCAAATCAGATTTAATGATTTGATATTCACTTTATAGTCGAAGCAGAATGGCAACTTTGTCCCCATCATCCCCCATAGGGCATGGTATGACTTGTCCATGTAGATCCTGGCAATAAACAGCTTCAGGGACTGATACTCCTCTCCAGACACTGTTCCCAACTCATCCATCCATCCATTTTCTACCACTTATCCGGAGTCGGGTCGCGAGGGCAGCTGCCTAAATAGGGAAACCTAGACTTTCCTCTTCCTGGCCACATTCACCAGCACATCCGGGGGGATCCCGAGGCGTTCCCAGGCCAGCCGAGAGATGTAATCCATCCAGCATGTCCTAGGTCTTTCCCAGGGTCTCTTTCCGGTGGGACATGCCCGGAACACCTCACCGGGGAGGCGTCGAGGAGGCATCCTAACCAGATGCCCAAGCCACTTCATCTGGCTCTCGATGTGGAGGAGCAGCGACTCTACTCTGAGCCCCTCCCGGATCACCGAGCTTCTCACCATATCTCTAAGGGAGAGCCCGGCCACCCTGCAAAGAAAACTCATTTTGTCCACTTGTATTCGCGAGACTTCTTTCGGTGACTACCCACAGCTCATGACCATAGGTGAAGGTAGGAACATAGATCGACCGGTAAATTGAGAGCTTTGCCTTTTGGCTTCTTCACCACGACAGACCGATGCAGTCAGAGGAGGAGTAATATATATGCACGTGCACATATATATTAATGCCTTCTCCATGCCCATAAAGCATATGTAGTCCGCATCACTGCAGACGCCACACCGATCTGCCTGCCGATCTCCTGCTCCATCCTTCCCTCACTTGTGAACAAGACCCAGAGATACTTGAACTCCAGTTCTTCAGTGTGTGTGTGTGTGTGAGAGAGAGAGAGAGAGAGAGAGAGAGAGAGAGAGAGTACTGTAGGGTGGTGTAGTGATGACATACAGGGGACTACTGCTTCCACAGCTCTGGGGAAGAACTTTCTTTGAGTTTGTCTTTGTTGGTTTTAATGTTCCTGTTCAGCTGTTCTGATGGAAGCGGTACATACAGGGCGTCCCGTCGGCTTCACCTTCCTGAGGAAGAAGAGCAGTTGTTGGGCTTCTTCACCAGGTGGGAAGTGTTCAGTCCAGGAGAGGTCAGAGAAAATGTGGATGTGCAGAAACTTAATGCTGTCCACACACTCCACCGCCTACTACTAGGACCTCCCTGGTCTTGTTGATTAGAACCAGACTGTTCCTGGAACAGCATTTTGTGAGACTCTGGACCTCTTCTCTGTACTGGGTCTCATCATTGTTGGATATGAGACCCACCACGGTGGGATCGTCTGCAGACTTCCCAGCCATGTTGGTGGGGTGGCCGAGCAGTCCTGTGTGAAGCAGGTGAAGAGGGCGGGGCCGAGCACACAACTGCGGCGTTCCAGTGTTGGGGATCAGTGGTGAAGATGCTGACTTCCCTGTCCTCACCACCTGGGCCTATTGGTGGGAAAGTCCCTGATCCAGGTGCAGAGTGATGCTGGACTGTGAACCGAGATAAGCTGCAGGGACAGGTTGAAGATGTCCAAGAAACCTCTGCCAGTTGGTCTGCACATGGTTTTAGTGTCTGACTTCAGACCTGATCTGGACCCGCAGATTCTCCTCAGGGTGGAGGTGACTTGGCGCAGCTGCAGGGTAAGAGACTGATGCTGCCTCTGGCTGTGGAGGGTGAACATTACTTCTGCATCTGGAGAGTCGAAGCGTGGAAGAAGCTGTTCCAGGTGTCCGGCAGAGTGAGGTTGTGCTGACCTGCTGGTCTCTGGGCTCTCTGGGCCACATGTTACATGTGTTGTTGTGATCGAAGTGCTCCTCAGTGCGCTGCTTGTACCTGAGTTCTGCCAGCTTGATGCCTTTTGTCAGGTCTTTGTGGGCCCTGCTATAAGCCAGTTTGTGTCCTGCTCTGTATGCTGCATCCTGGCTTTTAGGAGGGACCGAACTGGGCTGTCCAACCACGGCTTCTGGTTGGGGAAACCGGGATGGTCTTTGTGGGTAGGACAGCATCAGAGCAGAATTGAACATAGGACAGCACAGATGACGTGTGATTAAAGTCTCTTGTTGGAAAGTTTTTGAATTTGTGGAATTTGGGAAGGACAGATTTTAATTCCACGTGGTTTAAGTCCCCAGCCACAATCACAGCTGCCTCTGGATCAACGTTCATCTGCCCAGTAATCAGGCAGTAAAGCTCCTCCAGCGCTAACTTAGCATTAGTTGTGGTGGTATGTAGGCCGCTATGATCAGGACCAAGCAGAGTTCTCTAATCAGTTTAAACTGGTCTGCACTTCACTGCCAGTTATTCCAGGTCGGGGAACAGAAGGTTCCAGTAATGTTTGTAGCTCTACACCACGAGATGTGGACATATAACACCAAACCTCCGCCGCTGGTCCTACCCGAGTCTGCAGTCCGGTTGGCACAGAGCAGAGAGCGCCTGTTAGCTCCACCGCTACGCTGGGATATTGTTGTCTAGCCAGGTCTCGGTGAAGATTGCCACACAGCTGTCAGTCTTACGTGAGACAATCCTCAGACAAATTTCCTCCGGTTTGTTGGTGAGGAGACTGGTCAGAGCCGGTCTGGGTGGGTTAGCTTGTATTCTCCTGGGCCACAAAGGAGGGGTGGTGAGGGCCTCTGTGGTACTCTGCTGGATTTGAGTGCAGAGGACCAGTTCCAGCAGGCCAGCCCTTTCGTAATGGATTAAGACTTCCAGTATTAAAAATACGGGTGAAAAGACAAAGAAAAATCAAAACAAAGGTAAACAGCTGAGAGCCTGGAGCCGCTGCGTCTGCCCACGCTTCCATCTTAAGGAAAGAAAATGACCCCCCTGTGAATGAATAACCAGTGTCAAGATTGATCAACAGTGGTAGTTTCCATGGTGATGGATGGAGCTACACCTAGTCCGACTACACTTCACTGTTTACGGTATCTGACTGAGTCCATCATTTAACTGGGACAGGATGGAAAACAATTACTCTGTTTAAAATAAGTGGACACATATTTCCACTTAGTTTAGACCAAATATTTAACACTGACGCTTCCTCCAGTCTTTGTTTAAGCTACATGTCCCAGCACCATAGCGTATGATGAAGTGGTACGTCCCAGCCAATCACGTGTTATAGACATCCAGTGATGCTAACAGGTTTCCAGTGTAGTGAGTACCTGGGAACAACAGGTGACAGTTTGAGTAGGTTCCTGGGAAATTAAATTAGTCCCCACTTAAAAAAAATATGTCTTTCTTTTTATTTTATTCTTCTATTTCTTAAATGAAAGTGTTAAATTCCTTTCATGGTGGTATGACATGGTTAGAATTAACATATTCACATATGTATATGAAATATGAAATTAAAGAAATAACATTCCAAATCCACTGTTTTATTATTAACACAGATCAGTTATACCATGTATTAGTTCTGGATATCACTCTTCCTATAACTGATGCCAATCTTTTTATTATTAGTTACTCAAACCAGTCGAACAACAGGATCCATGATTCGCCAACCTGATAAGTTCAATTTCTCAGACACTGTTTACATTCTGGCTGTTGGTATTTTTTTATTTTGTTTTGTCTCCTCCTCCACCCGCCTCACCTGCTCCACCTCCTCTGCTCCTCCACTTGCCTCCCATATTTCTCCATCCACCTCCCCTGTTCCTCCACCCACCTCCTCTGGTCTTTACTTGCCTCCCCTGAGACACAATCTCCGCCTCCAGAGTCTCTAAACTCCAGATGAGTGAGGGCTGTTTATCCAAGCGGCAGGGACAGAAGTGAGAGCATGCTGGTCACCGCTGCGAGGACTTTGGTCCACGTGGTCCACAGTGGATTGATGAGCTGTCCAGGGGGATTCTCTGCTTGCAGACATTGTGTTATTCCCTCGCCGTGCAGAAAAGACATGTGTTTTCACTCGCGGGTACTTTCACTTTTCACTGCGTTATGTGCTGGAAAGATGAAGTCAGACTTTTTTAAAATAATCCCATCAGTTAAAACCTGGACAGTCCCTGGTGAGTGATGTGAAACCCAAATCCTAAATCCTGACTAACAACTTTAAAGTTTACAGAAATCTCCACATCTGCAGAGTGTTCAGAAGTATGATGCTACAAGAGGATGAATCCAGCACTGAATTTTATCATGGGAACACTTTCCATCACATCAACAAACTGTATGAGTTACAACATCTTCAACCCAAGTCCAGCTGCCTGCAGGCAGATGGAGGTCAGGGATGATGGTGTGGTTAACGAACGGTGTTATCTCTTCCATCCATGCGACTGTGTTGCATGATTAGCTGCAGGGTGGAGCTGTAGGAGGTAAAGCTCCTATACCTCCACCACCAGACAGTAGACCTTCTATAGATTTGACAATATCTCAAAGAAATTGTCCCATGCACACAGAGATTCCTCCTGATTCTCTGAATCTTCTGATGACATTCTACACTGTAGATGGTGGATCTTCAGTCTGAGGGACATTTTTCTGAAATTGTTCCACAGTTTTTAGAGCCAGTTTGTGTCAAATTGGTAAAGCTCTGTCCACTTATCTGAGAGACTTTGCGTCTCTGAAATGCTCCTTTTATACCAGTCATGTTACTGACCTGTTGCCGGTTAACCTGATTAGTTGTTAAATGCTCCTCCAGGTGTTTCTGGTTTGTACCAGTTACTTTTCCAGCCTTTTGTTGCTCCTGTTGCAACTTTTTCCAGACGTGTTGCTGCATCAGATTCTCTTTCAGCTCATTTTTTCCATCACATGATGATGGTGATCTGCCACTGGGGATAAAATATGACCTAATGGGATTCTGGTTTTGTTTACATTTTGCACAACAACCTGACTTTCAGGCGGTTCAGACATGACTCAGCTGCACATGCTCAGTGTTTCTGCCATATCTGAGGCCAGCTGTAACAGGAAGAGTTTCTGTTTTAGTGAGCATAGTTTAAAGCAGCTCAGGCGTTAGTCCTGGTTTCTGTGTGGAGACGGCATGCTTTGACCTGTGCAGAGGACCCGCCTCTGGCTTGGAGTCAGCTGGGATTGGTTCCAGCCCCCTGCTGCCCCCTACAGGCTGATCGAAGTACAGCTGGACTCAGAAGCTGCTTCTGGAGGTGATAACATGAGCTGGACAGTTTGAGGGCGAGTTTACACCCAGTCTTTCATCAGATTAGGTCGTTTCCTGCTGGAGATGGAAACAAGCTGCAGTCAGAGCTGCAGACAATGTCATTAAGTCCATTAATATTTCTTAAACATCTCCAGTCATTTCTGCATCTTGAACACGTTTAACAGCTGGATTCTGACCATCATTTTAACAGTCTTTTCATAGATTTGATATGTGACAGAAGTAAAAGCAGCAAGAACTGTGTCCCTAAAGACAAACAGACATTCTCCAGTAAACTTAACCTTCACAAGAAACATCCCTGAGTTGTCTTTAGTGTTGAACGTTCAGTTCTGCTGTGCTAAAGCAAGGCAAATTTATTTATTTCATACATAAGAACTCAATGTGCTGTACATGATCGAAAGCAACAGACAAGTAAATACACACTGCAAATATCAACCATCTTAATGAGTTAAAACACTTTCACTGAGAAAATTCTGACTAAAATCCATTTAAATAATCTAGACTTTAGAGAAGAAACATCTTACAACAAGTGGTGAAACATTCATTTCAAGTCTTTTATTAAGTTAAAAAAAAAAAAAACTCCAAACCAGCCTGGTGATGCTTCTTTTCAGCATTTCTCACTTTGAGTGAAAAGATCTTAAAACAAGATGATGCTTCTTAATTAAAGAATAGCAAGCTAGTTTTTAAGCTAACATGGCTCTCCTGAATGGGCAGCACCACCTGAGTCACCATCACCAACACCACAAACACCACACACTAGCAGTTCTTTAATTTTTCTTCAGTTTCTCTTGTTTTGGGATCTCTTCTCTCAAAGTGAGAAAAAAAAAATGAAAAGCATCATCACCAGGTTCTCAGGCTGTTTTCACTTGGAATGAATGTTTCACCGCTTGTTTTAAGATGTTTCTGTCTTGTCTAAAGTCTGAATATTATTTTGTATTTCAGGGAATTTTACCAAGTGTTACAGGGAGGTCTTAAAACAGATGTGACACAGTGTGCAAGAGCCAAGATGACTTAAAACTGACACTCAGTGAGATGATTTAACTGGATAAGCGTGAAAAATAACCCAGTTTAAGATTAATTAACTACGTAAGAAATAGAAGATGTGATTAAAAATCTCACAATTCTGTTCTTGCTGAGTAAATCACTCACTGAAAACCAGATCAAAAGGACTTTTTGGCTGAATATAAGATTGTAAGACTGGGTTAGATGGACCGGTTTTAGATATGATACAAACCGACATCAGCATCCTTACCATCAACGTCAGTGAACATATTCACATGTGCAAGAAAATATGTTCAAAAGACAGAAAAACTCCTTTTTTAAATAAAAGCTGCAAACACTGTAAATAAATTTTAAGACCCGATTTAGCTGAAATGAGGTTTGGATCGGACTTCAGGTTTTCTGGTAAATTTGTTCCAGATATCAGGATCATTAAAAACTAAATGTTTAGTTTGAACTCTGAGGAGGGAAAGCAAACTTGACCCAGATGATCGCAGAAATATTGATGGCTCATATGGCGTCAGCGTCCGATCAAATATATTTTGCACCAGAACCATTTAGAGCCTTGCACACCAGCAGCAACAGTTTGAAACCAGTGTAGAGATGTGCGAACCAGAGTAATATGTTTTAAGACCCTTTTTCTGGTCTTGGTGAGGACATGAGGACATGGATTAGTTGTCCTACAGGTTTACAGAAACATGTAAAAACCGCATTACAGTAGTTAAGACATTTTTCTACATCATGCTGAGTCATCAGTCCCCTGATTCTAGATCTATTCTTCAGGTGATAAAATCTGATCTGGTTCCTGCTTTAATATGGATGTTAAAATTAAGGACTGACCCGTTGGTTTTAGCATTGCAGACTGAAGCTGGACACTTATCTTGGGTTCTAAACGCAGCCATTTCAGATTTGTCTTTATTTATCTGAAGAAAATTCTGAAACATAAACTTACTGATGTGACTGAGACACAAACTGAAGCTTTGTCTGGGACAATAATATAAAGCAAAGTGTCGTCTGCATAATTTTCATCAGATATTTGGTTTGTTTCCATGATTTCCTTGGACCTGTAATTGTTCATGACTGAGGTGTCCTGATTGATCGGTTTTAGTCGGGATGTGTGTTTACGGGATTTGTGGGAAACATCCTGACAACAGAGAGGCGTTGACCACATGACTATATGGTTAAAATAATAACTTAATTAATAACTTAGAGGGGCACAGATAACATGCAGCTCGGCTCTAAACCAGGACTGAAATGTGTCTACCAGAACTTGCAGAATTGATCTGGAGTTTTGCAGCTGAACTCATCACAGATTTGTCGTTTTATAAAATGCCAGGTGTCCATAACACCTCTGAATGTGGTCTGATTGGTTCTGAATGTGTCCTCAGTGATACCTGTACTTCATGCGGCCTACCTGTCTGTTCAGGCTACATGTTCGCAGCAGAAGTCTGACTCGGAGTTCAAGCTGTTTTCTGACTGTTGTCTTTATGTTTGCAGCATGTCTGTTTCGCTTCAACTTGCTGTCCCTGGTCTACCTCCTCTACCTGCTGCTGCTGCCATGGTTCCTGTGTCCAAACAAATACACCATCAAAGGTAAGAACTTCCAGTCTATCATCACATCTGATTGCTCTTCTCCTAACTCCACATTGGATCAGATCAAAAGGCAGTTTATTTTTGTCCTGTATCATTATAGTTAACAAAGATGATGAACACTTATATGTATTACCCCAGACATTTTAGATAAGGTTAAACCAATTACTCTTTTTCCAGGTCACACCGGTCGCTTTATCATAACAGTATTCTGCACCAGTCTGCTGTTTGTTCTGGCCCACATCTGCTTCCAGACTGTCCTGCACACCTATCCTCCCCTCAGCTCCGCCATAGGGGACAACTGCTCTCAGTGGGATACCATAAGCAGACATGTGGGACTGTCCAGGTATGTGTGGAGTCCTCAGCATCTTCAGTCTCAGTGCATGATCCTGGGATCAGGTCTCTGTGTGTAAACTGTACCTCGTTTTTACCTGGTTTATGTTACCTGGTCTGTTGTACCTGGTTTATGTTACCTGGTCTGTTGTACCTGGTTTATGTTACCTGAGTGTAGGGTTCTGTTTCAGGAGAACATGATGTGTTAAAGCTGTGAACATTCAGATTCAACTTTATTTACCTTCTTTCAGTAACAAAGTTTTGCACGTCAGCACATAAGAAAACCATCTGCACCTGATCAGATGTTGAAACTCAGCCTCAGATCAACAACATGACATATTTTACTGAGTCTTTACTGCCAAAGATGTGTCTGCCATGTGTTCTCTTAACAAACTCTGTCAGCAGATCCTACGGGGTGGGTGTGTGTCCATGGTAGGGATGGGGAAAGTTGGTCCTAGAGGGCCGCAGTCCTGCAGGGTTTGCATGTTTCCTGTTGCAGCTGCACCTGAATCAGATTAATGGGTCAACAGCAAACCTACCCACCTACCTACCTACCTACTTATTTATTTATTTATTTGTTTGTTTGTCTGTCTGTCTACCTATCTAGTTATTTATTTATCCATTTATTTATTTCAGGCTTCCTTTGGATGATCCGTGGAATATTCTGCGTCTGCTGTGTCCTGATGTAGGCGTGTGTTTGGTTTCCTTGGTAACGGTCATCCTGTGCAACAGATTGGTCAGGAACACAGAGATGGTGGCTGCTGCCAACATCACCTCGGTAAGTCGCTGTGGTTGACAGAGATGTGCGCTCATGTCCACTTTTACTTATACATAAAAGTTGTGTTGTTACTCGGACGTGTCGGCTCCACCGGCTGCATATAAAGATGGAGGACTTTTGTTCAGGACTACATTGAAACTCAGTGTTTGGTTCTGGCTCTCTGCAGAGCCCAGCTTCCTCCTAACCTCCTTTCTGAAAGTGGACAAAGAGGAGGCTCTTCTGTTTTAAATCTGTTGCTAAGGTAAATGTTCTGTATGGAAATAAAGACCCTGAAGGTTTAATTACAGGTTTTATCAGCAAAATACATGAGCAGCAGCGTCTTTCCATCCAGCATGTTAGTCTGAAGGCGGCCTGGAGAAGCCACACCTCCTACTTCTTTTTAAAGTCTCCAACTCAGAGAAATAATCCCTCCAAGGTTTATCGCTGTGATTGTGAGAGTCTCCAAGGTCGTTGGACATCTTTTGAAAGTCATCACAGAGATATACAGTAATGCTTTAACTTCATGTATTAGGACAAGTAGCACAAGCAGCATGTTCACATTATATTTACATTATTTTTAAAACAAGATATTGTTGATATTTGTGTAAATTTGGTCAGTTCTGTGACCAAAATATGCATCTCGATCCAGTGAGGTGTGCTATAACTTTAGGCAGTGATACGGACATAGTGGAAATACAGAAGTTTTTAAAAACTGCTAAATTTCTTCTGTTCGAACAAAGAGTTTTTCTGAAATTAGTGACAAACCAGTCTACAAGGAAGCCCTTCTAGCACTTTTTTAAACTTTTATTTTCGTCTCTGATCCTGGCAACATTTGTTCAGAAGAGACTATTTCTAGTATAGAATCCAACCATTCTTTGTTCTGTAGGATCACTCTGGCTGCAACAGCAACACTCATTACTGTAAAGTGGTATTTTCATACATTTGGTAACTCCAGGATCCTCCAGGAGGCAGAGTCCTGCTGATTATCCCAGGACCCAGGCATTTTCTAGTATCATCTAGCACGTTTCCCCACTTTTTCTTTGGCTTCCTTTTGGTGGTTGAAGATCTGCTGAAGAGGTGGATCATTTGTGATGACAGCTCCAAGTCTTGGGAAGTGAATGAGCTCTCTGTCAGGTATCCATAGGACAGTTATTTTGGTCTGGAATGCTGCTTGGAAGTTTATCTCCCCCTTGAAGCTGCAAGTTTAGAGCATTCAGATGCATACTGATGTCAGTCAGATGGGCCAGTATGATCCAGGGTGGGTCATCTACCTCAGGCTCATGTTACCCTTGCTGTCCGAAAAAGTCTGAATTGATAGAGAAAACTCCTCAACTGCTCCAGGACTTTTCTGAAGGCAATGAAATCCACTAAAAATACCGTTTCCATCACATGTGTAAACTGACCATTTCTGAGTTTTGATGATGGTTGGGTGATGGTTGATAAATGATGCAGTGAAGCTGTAAAAGGAAATCCTTCTCTTTTTGTCCCGAGGCCAGGAAGCCCTTTTCTCTTTGCCTCACATATTTAACGTGCCATCAGTGCAAATGCTTGCAAGCCCGGAGCAAGAGAGTTTTGCTTCCTCAAAAAATGCCAACAGATCATTCATAATGTCTTCACTTCTCGTTTGGCCAAGTAGTGAAAATAAGCACAACATTTCTTCTGGAAGAGTTTTCTTTAGGAAAACTTACGCAAACACCAGGCTGATACATGTGCTCACAGTTAAACGCTCAGCTGTTGAGGGTCGTTTTGTGAAAGAGGTTTTGCTCTTCACAAAGCGAAGCTTTCCTGTGCTCATCCTTTCTTTTTTTACTCGGAGCACCTGGCCCGCGGGACCCTTCTCCGGCGTCTTTATGTTGAGTTGTGGACGTTACAGGAGCTAATGTTTCTGTTGACACCACATTTGTGACGCTGATTTATCGCCATTTGTGATTTTCTTTCGTTTGATAAAAAAATCGCTCCATTCTTTGGTTTACATGATCCAAACAACCCAAAGGCATGCAAAGCTATAACAGCCAAGTTAACATTACAACTTTACCAAAAGTAAACTGTCTTTTATTTATACAGTCCTTATTAAGGAAGCTCTGTGAGTCCTTCACTTTTTCACTTCTTCTGACCTCTCTGCCTGTCTGGTCTGAAAGCCGGATAGAGGTGTTATGACGTGTCTGCTATGTTTCTACAGCCATGTTTCAGCCAAACAAATGATTCTGCGTTCTGATCTGGGATATCACATTCTTCGTGATGGTAGAGAAGAAAGATGGTGAAAGCTTTCTCTCTCTGGGTCCCCCTTGCTGTACAGAATGAGAGTCCATCCTCACCTGAACGGCCTTGAACGGTTATGGCTATTATGGTTTTATTTGAACAAGTGTAGATGCTGTCATTCTAACCTTCCAATCGTCCAATCACAGGACAGTAAAACAGAGTTGTTATGGTTTGAGATGATGTCACTGGATTGTTTAACCACTGTGTTTTTATTCCCTCAGGTAGAAAGTCATCCTGTTGACCAAACAACAGATGACGAAGAGGACGAAGAGACAACAGATGATGAAGATGAAGAAGAGAGGTCATTGCACGGTGACCCTGATGAGGTTTCTGCTGCAACCAAAGCTGAACAACTGGCTGAACGTCTAAAGGCCACAGCCCGGAAAGCTCTGTGTGACCTTGGGAGGATCCTGGCCATCAGCCTGCTGGGACTGGCTGGTAAGACCTGGTGGACTTCTACAGTTCACGAATTAACAATTATCTATGAATAACCCTCCAGCCTGCCCAGGAAGGCAGGGACTTTGGTAAAGTTCTATTTTTACATCCTGTTCCTGTGTCAGAGACAAACGTAGGAAAATGAGGATGATGAAAGTCTGGAAAGGGACTGGGTGGTTTATCCTCAGACCAATGGTCCATTGTGGTGCCACTGATACCGTTCACTTGGTTTTTAGTGCAGGGAGGATGCATGTTTGCTTTTATCAGCATAAATAGGAATGAGTTGCTGATATTGATCACCAATAGTCAGTCACTGTAAACTGAAGCAGTGTTGTTGCTGCACAGAGAAGGTTGGAAACCTCCTGAAGCCAATAAAAGCAGCTCAGTGGAAGAACCACAGAAGAACCATTCCTGTAGAGAACCACCGAAGAACCACTTCCATGGAAGAACCACCAAAGAACTATTCCTGTGGAGAACCACCGAAGAACCATCTCCATGGAAGAACCACCAAAGAACATGTCTGTGGAGAACCACCGAAGAACCACCTCCATGTAAGAACCACCAAAGAACCATTTCCATGGAAGAACCACCGAAGAACCATCTCTGTGGAAGAACCATCTCCGTGGAAGAACCACCAAAGAACCACCTCCATGGAAGAACTACCGAAGAACCATCTCTGTGGAAGAACCACCTCCGTGGAAGAACCATCCCGGTGGAAGAACCATCTCTGTGGAAGAACCACCAAAGAACCATCCCTGAGAAACCATCAAAAGTTGGAATTCTTTCATTTCTCATTATCAGCCATTTTCTCTCTACATGTTGTTTATTTAGAATTTTCCAGGCTTTATTTTCCATTTTCTGTTGAATGGATTTACATGTGTATTGTGACCATAGTCTGATGGAATCTGACTTCCAGGTGTTTATTTGAATATGTGTCTCTTGGCTTTCTACCCAGGCATCACGCTACCCTCTGCCTTCTCAGCCATCTACTTCCTGTTGTTCATTGGCATGTGCACGTGGTGGGCATGCCATCTTCCCATCAGCCACCTGGGTTTCAATGCACTGTGTGTGATGGTGGGCTTCTTCACAGGCGGCCACTTGGTTTGTCTGTACATGTACCAGAGTGTGCTGGTCCAGGTCCTGTTCCCCCCCCACAGTCTGTGGGCCAGGTGAGTCTAGAGACGTCACACCTGCAGGATCAGAAAATATCCGCTTGTAAGTTTATACAATATCTGAATTGTTTGAGGAGCTACAACTTCAATTACAATAAACGTTGGGATGCTGTATAAAATGTAAATAAAGCAAGAAAATATGAGCAACACGTCTGGAAAAAGTTTGAACAGAAGCAACAAAAGCCTGGAAAAGTACCTGGTACAAACCAGAAACACCTGGAGGAGCATTTGACAACTAACCAGGTTAACTGGCAGCAGGCCAGTAACATGACTGGTATAAAAGGAGCATTTCAGAGAGGCAGAGTCTCTCAGATGGAAAGATGGACAGAGATTCACCAATCAGAGACAAACTAGATGTGAAACTGGAACAATTTCAGAAAAATGTTCTTCAGACATGAAGGTCTAGAATCCTGCATCAGACCAGAATGGGACAACATTCCTCTTCTAAATGTTTACAGTTGTTGAAAGAAGAAAAAAGGTTTTCTAACAGTCATATGTGTTCTCATAGCCTGTATGAGGCCCAAAAATGAGAAAATTCTGTCACCTCTCTCACTTGCTTGCTCCACTTTTTAGTGAGTGTGTGCTCGAACGGGTAAGTCTTCCCTTTGTGACCTCACAAAGGGAAATAACCTCTGCCCCCGGTAGTGTATACTGCCATTGATACACCACCCCCCCAGCTAGCTGAGTCTGCCCTCTAAAATCACTGAATGGGTGCCAGCAAAAGCCGGATCCTCTCCCAGGGAGGGGCGTGGACAAGCTCCACTCATGAACATTTAAAGGTTCAAACAAAGAAACAGCCTGTTCTCAGTAGAGCTCACTAGAGACACATCTGGAACGGCTGAGATTAATAACCAAGGCTGAATTTGGGATCATACACTTTGAAAACAATGGTATTGGATCTTGATACCCATGTGAAATTGTTGGAAAAAACATTTAATATGGGACCTTTAAGTCTTATCTAAATAATGTTAAAAAAAACAACCTTTGGTCATTTATAATTCTTATGTTGTCTATATGTATCTGTTGTATGTTTTTCAGTATGTTCAGATGGAAAGATGAACAAAGGTTCACCAATCCGTAGATTTATCATAAGGCGGGACATCACCATGGCAACCTGCATTGGAGTGCCTTGTATTTAAGGCTAAAAGATCAATACACACCAACATAGTCAGTTCTAGTCAGTTCTTTTGGAAAACATAAGAAGGAAATTGAAATTATTCCATAATTCCTGAAAACAATATGTCTTCTTCATAACTTTCAGTCTATAAATAAAAGTGTTCTCATGTAGATTTATAGTTTGCTGTTTTTGACTGAAAATATGTGGCTACATATCCATGATTCTGATTGGCCAACAAGCTGCTAGCTCCGCCCCTCTAACACGAACTTGAACTTGTCCAGAGTCAGAAGAGCCGGTTGATGACGGAGTTTATAACCAGTGCTCCACTGTTGGGTTAGTTAAAGGACATAACCAGATATTGATCAGACTGAGCTGACGATCCATCTCTTTTCCTGGATTCTGATCTGTTCCTGTCTAGACTCTTCGGTCTGAAAGACCTCATCATACCAGGAAACTGCTCCATGCCTGATGAGCTCAACCTGAACTCCAGTCATGACTGGCCAGTTTATGTCAACCCAGGCATCCTCCTCTTCCTCTACGTTGCTGTAGCAACTGTCCTCAAATCAGGAAGTCATGCAACACCTGACCAGGTATGTGAGCTGTGTAGTGTGATGAAACCAAAATGTTCTACTTCAGGGGCCAGTTGTTCAAAAAACTTTAATCCGGATAAAAAATTTTTGGGACAGTGGATCACGTAATCCGGCTTACTTTTATCCCGATTGTTCAAAGCAAAATAGGATTGGATCACCCTGATCCAGAATCCCGTTTTTCAGGATCACAAAATCTGGATTTCCAGAATGTAGACCAACGTGGGCTGCCGGCCATGTGAAGAACAACAGGTAGAAGAGCCGGTTTGGGTTCACGTCAAGTGATTTTTATTGTGAGACAACACATAGAAACCATAAACATCCACTTTTACTTACGATTGCATGACACCTCTTCAGAGCCACAACACACATTAAACAAGAACATGTCCATCTACACTGTGGATACTGTGAAAACATCTTAATCTTCCTCATCTGAGGAAGAGAAGCACAGCATCAACTTCCAGCTTGTGGGCGATGCTGACCTCGCCATCACAAACTGCTGCACATGATGCTTGTATCGTGAGGGAGAGCGCCTTGTACAAAGAGCTACGAACCAGCTGACCGGATGGCATCATGTCAGGAGACAGCGCTGATCCACTCCTACCATGGCTGATGGTAGGAGTGGCCACACCAGCCCAGGCTCTTCAATGCTGCTCATTGCAGAATGACATGTGCATTCAAGCATTCAAATGGAGTTCCACTTGCGGGTGGAACCACCGGGAGCATGTACCATCATACTTGACACAGTGACTCCACACACTTAGCCCAGATTTTGTTGGAACATAAACTTTTTACTAGTGACTAATTAGACTGAAGAAGGTGAGGACTATTAGAATTAGCTCGTATTCGATTGGCTGGAGGAGGTTTGACAGACAGCTCTTTCTGCAACCCAAGAGAGAGGAAAAAATATCCAAGAGCAAAAGTTTTGAGTGCGCAGAGAACATGTCTGAGTGTGAGAGAAAGAGAGCAAGTCTGAGCGCAGAGTTTTGAAAGCAAGAGGGGACTTTCTGAGTGTGAGAGCAGAGTTTTGAGAGTGAGCAAGAAGATATTTGAGCGTGAAAACCAGAAATCTTGCTCTCAAAGCAAACAATTACGTTCTTGATTAAAGATAGAAAAATACCCCCATTTGCCACAGCCTCACCGAGTTTGCAATGAACGCTCTTAGTTTGTTGATCTTGTACAGCTTCAGGCATTCCAGGATCCATGAATGTGGATTTGGACGTTGAGTAAGAGGCTTCCTGGTAATCAGTCCAGGCAGTGCACGGGTTGGTTTGTCTGGTTTTTCAGTCTTGAGCAACAGTTCTATCAACCAGCAGCTGGTGTTGTGACGCTAGGCGCGCATGCAGTGAAGTTAGAGTCTTTAACCAGAAGACGTGGATCATGTCCAGCCCAGGTGCTGTCCAGCTCTTCATACCTGAGGTTCTTTGTTGGATATCTGCCACTGGACTTTGTTCAGGGAAGGAGCTGTGGTCCACTCTTAGTTCTTTTAACCGCTGTGCTTCACTGTTATGTGGGAGGACACTTTAGCTGGGTTAGTGGAGAACAGCCGGTTTATTTTCCTGGCCTCTATTTCTCTTGTGTGTCTCCTAAGTCATGCAGCCAACGCTTGGAGTCTTTGTTTGGTCATCTCCAGAACCTCAGGTTTGGACATCTGGCTATACCTCTTGGGTACCCCTTTTTTGGTTGTAACCTTCTGGAGGTCTGACAGTTGACTAACTTCCCTCCGAGATGCCTTGATTTTACCTTTCAGCCTCCTCCAGGGAGGGATGAAAAAAATGATTTTAACTCCAAATAGACAGCAAGTGTATTTCTTTAAAAAAAAAATGTTAATATGTTTTTCATCTTCAGGTTGAGAAGCAGAGGAAAATGGAGGAACTTAAGGAAGACTTGGTGGAGTTAAGAACATGGAATCAGCAGAGAGACGACTGTGATGATGACACACAGGTAAAAACCTCATTTTCTGGGTTATTCTTCTGCCAACACATTGACATGTCTACACAGAACATTTCACCTTTCATATTCATGTAACAGTGTACAGGTGTGTACAGTCATGTCACACCTGCTTCTTTCTTTAGTAGTCAGAAAAGATGGTTTGCCAACAGAAATAAAGCCTTGACTCGTTCACACTGGTTTGTGTGTTTCCACCTCAGAAACTCTGGTTGACATCATCAGTGGTCTCTAGACAAAGCAGCACCATACAATACCATAACATACCAGACCACACCCCACCACATCATACCACACCAGGCCACGCCACACCACAACACACTATACCATACCATACCATACCATACCATACCATACCATACCATACCATACCA
>JBAGKP010000018.1:2954294-2964302 GCA_037177255.1 Melanotaenia maccullochi
TGTAGTGTCCATCGTTTCGCACTAGATTTTTGGCCGAGTTTAGGGCAGTTTTTACTGAAATTTCTGTGTCAGCGCACTAAGCACTTAAATGTAGCGTTCGAAGTATAGAAGTGCGCGGTTTGGGACACACCCACTGACTAGACACTAGTCTATGCTGACTAGATGCTAGTCCACTCTGAATAGAGGCCATTCCACTCTGACTAGACACTAGTCCACACTGACTAGATGATAGTCCACTCTGACTAGACGGTTCTCCACGCTGATTAAACGCTAGTCCACTCTGACTAGACGCTAATCCACTCTGACTAGACGCTAGTCCTACTATGACTAGATGCTAATCCACGCTGACTAGAGGCTAGTTCACACTGACTAGACGCTAGTTCACTCTGATTAGACGCTAGTCCACTCTAACTAGGTGCCAGTCCACGCTGACTAGACGCTAGTCCACTCTGACTAGATGCTAGTCCACTCTGACTAGACGCTAGTCCTACTATGACTAGATGCTAATCCACACTGACTAGAGGCTAGTTCACACTGACTAGACGCTAGTCCACTCTGACTAGACGCTAGTCCACGCTGACTAGACACTAGTCCACTCTGACCATTCAGAGGAGGAAACGGTTGGCCTGATAGTCAGGAGGGAGGGAGAGCTCGTGCTGGATCTGCTCTCTCCATCACCTCAGTTCCTGGGCAGAGGTGGCCAAGTTCAGCACATGGATGACAAGATGTTCGAGCCTGCACAGTGCACTTCGAAACGATGCAGAGACTGGTTTCAACAGAGGAGATCCTTTGGTGGTCCCCAGCCTCGTCTCACAAGCACTTTTGTTCAAAAACATTAAAAGTTTGCAAACAGTTGCATCCAGGCATTGTGCCAAGGGCACAGTTGGATATGTTGCAAAACGTAAAAAAATTATCAACACAACAGGAACTGGTCTCACATTTCCTGAGCGGAGTTGGACCTCTTCCCAATATAACTGATTCTGCAGAGGATCAATGTCCCCGCATACAGAGTGTCTTGTCCAGTGGCTCAGCACCACAAGAGGGCAATCTGACTCCACAAATCGTGGACCGGCCTGTCAGCCCCCTGTCACTGAGAGTGGAGCGGTGGAAAGGCTGCACAGACTCGAGATGGATTCTGAGCACAATAAGCATTCGCCATATCCCCCCCAGATTTTTGAGGAGTGATCCAATAACAAGCCGAGGGGCAAGCGGCTTGCTTCCTTCAGGAGGAAATTTCCTCTCTGTTAGAGAAAGGAGCGATATGTGTAAATCCCCACGTACACAGTCAGAGTGGATTTTACTCAAGATATTTTCTTGCCAAAGAAAGGCGATTGTGGGATGTGGGCAATTTTGGACCTGTGGGTCTTAAACAAGCATCTCAGGAAGTACAGGCAATTGGTTCACTTCAATCAATCTGAAGGACGCATATTTTTTTACATCCCCATATATCTGCTGCAAAGGAAGTACCTCAGGTTTTCATTTCAGAGGAGATGCTCCTGTTCGGCCTCTCCTTGAGTTCAAAGGTGTTTGTAAAATTCACCGAAGCCGTGGTGGTGCCTCTCAGGAGAGGGGGGGGTCAGAGTAGTCATGTACATAAACGACTGGCTGATCGTAGCGTCCTCTCGCCAGGGTTAGGAGGCGGCAGATCACACAAAGTGGTTTTCGGACCATTTGGTAGATCTGGGCTTCAGGATAAATATGGAGAAGAGTGTTCTTCTCCCATCTCAGACCATTTCCTTTAAAGGTCTGTCTCTGAACTCAGTTCTGGCCAGAATAAAGCTGACGGCAGAAAGGGTAAAATCCCTGACAGACTGCTTAGCCCTGTTTTACAGGGGAAACCTAGTCTCACCCAGATTATGCCAGAGACTGTTAGGGCTCATGGCGTCAGCGCTGGTGGTGGTCACATTGGGCCACCTGCACATGAGGGGGATCCAAGGCTGGGTAGCCTCTCAGAGGCAGAGCCCGTGGTCTGCACACAGACTGCCGGTCTCTGCAGCCTGCACAGCTGCATTGCGCCCCTGGAAAGGTGCAGGATTCCTGACTCAGGGTGTGCCCATGGGAACTGTACATAGCAGGAAAGTGGTCACCACAGATCAATCAACCTTTATTTCTATAGCACCTTCTCATACCCCAGGGTACCCAAAGTGCTGTACAGATAAAATTACAACAAATAAAACATCAAATCATAATAAAACAAGAAGTTTAAAACAGTAAAAACAGATGCCTCGCTCTCAGGCTGAGGGGGTATCTTGGAGGGAAGGACTGTGAACAGGACATGGAGCCTTCACATGCACTCTGCCCATATAAATTACCTGGAACTGCTGGCAGTCCTCTTAACACTGGAACATTTTCTCCCTCTCTTAAGGGGGCATCATGTGTTAATCAGGACAATACCACTGTGGTGTCTTATATCAACAGGCAGTGGGGGTTGAAATCTCTCCACCTGCATTTGCTGGCTCACAAGCTGATAATTTGGGGCAGCAGGAATTTTCTGCCCCTGAGGGCCACTCATGAGCCAGAGGATCTGAACCAGGGAGCAGACCTGCTTTCCAGGGGGAATCCTCTGTACACAGAGTGGAAGCTCCACCCAGAGATGGCCAAACACGTCCCACGGCGTTTTGGTCAACCGTTGGTGGACCTTTTCGCAAATCGAGAGAACACTTAGTGCCCCATGTTCTTCTCCCTGCACAACCTGAGTGCTCTGCTGGGAGTGGATGCCCTTGCCCACCAGTTGCCTCATGTTCAGCTGTACGTGTTGCCACCCATAGCACTCATTTCACCGACATTAGCCAGGGTGCGAGCAGGGGGTCTGTTGATGATTCTCATTGCATCCCACTGGCCATCAAAACACTGTTTAGCAGAGATAACCCAGCTCCTATGGGAGGAGCCCTGGCCTCTACCAGTGCGCAGAAATCTGTTGTCTCAGGCTCGGGGGGGACTTTTTCACCCCCACCCAGAGAGGTTAGCTCTATGGGCCTGGCCTGTGAGTGGTTCAACTTAAAGTCTGTTGGACTTCCTTAGAAGGTCATTGAGACAATCCAGGGTGAATGGGCGCCTTCCACAAGGTCTCTGTATGAATGCAAATGGTCCGTTTTTGAAAAATGGTGCTCTTATCAGCAGGAAGTGCTCTGCGGCTGTAATTTTAGCCTTCTTCCAGGATCTGGTGCATCAGGGGAAAGCTTTCTCTACCTTCAAAGTGTATTTGGCAGCAATCTCAGCTTGCCACTTTTGTTTTGATGGAAACACTGTGGGACAACACCCGCTAGTGGGTCGGTTCATAAGTGGAGCTCACTGTAGGCTCCCTGTCTCCAAGCCCTTGGTCCCATAATGGGACCTCCCTTTGGTGCTGGATGCTCTTGCTGCTCATCCTTTTGAACCACTGGATAAGGTGGATCTGAAGGTGGCAACTTTGAAGACAGTGCTGCTGCTGGCCCTTGCTTAAGCCAAGCGTGTAGGGGAGATACATGCTCTCAAAGTACACCCAGCATTCACAAAGTTCTCTGTGGATGGGGAAAGGGTGAGCTTGCTCCCTGATCCCGCTTTCTTGCCTAAAGTGTTGGGGCAATGTTTCCCAATTGATTTGGTGTCCTTCAATCTCCCGCCTTTCCTGTCTGAGGAGCAATGGCGGTTACATATGCTTTGCCCAGTCAGAGCTCTGCGTGTTTTTATGGATAGAACTAAAACCATCAGGAAAAGTTACCAAATTTTTGTGTCATGGGCTAAAGCCCACTTGGGAAAGCCAGTCTCCAAACAGCGGCTGTCTCACTGGATTGTGGGCGTGGTCTCTTTGGCCTACAGCTCCAAGGGACTACAGCCCCTAGAGGGCCTGCGCGCCGACTCTGCAAGGGGCCTTGTTACCTCCTGGGCTCTGTTTAGGAGACTATCCATTCAGGAAATTTGTGCCGCAGCTAGCTGGGCCTCCCCCCACACTTTTACTCGCTTTTACAAGCTTGACGTCACTCTGTCACCACTGGCCCATTCGGTGCTCAGTCTAGCTCCTGCTGCACAAGGTTGTGGGTGACAGGTTCAACAAATTCAAATCTGCTTTCTGCTCATGCAATCCAGGAGTCAGTATTTTCCCATAGTGAGACATGAAACAAATGCTATGAAAGAGAACTTTAGGTTACTTGTGTAACCCTGATTCTCTGATTAGCATGAGTAAGTGACTCACCAGGCCACCCTCCTTGCTTTTTAGTAGCGAGGAAGAAGTGAACGTTTTATCTAGGTAACTAGGTTATGGTGTATTTTCTTAGTTATGTTCGGTTTCAGTCTGCTCCTCTTTTGGCACACTACTTCTCCAGCTTTGGAGAGGCTGCACCTGAAAGAAAAATTAAATTGTAATTAACCCAGATTGGTGAACCGCTGTCCATCTTTTCATCTGAGAGACTCTGCCTCTCTGAAATGCTCCTTTTATACACAGTCATGTTACTGGCCTGCTGCCAGTTAGCCTGACTAGTTGTCAAATGCTCCTTCAGGTGTTTCTTTTACATCAAATTGTTTCAACATCTGATATGTTGTTTATGTTTAACTGGGAATAAAATATGGGTTGATGGGTTTTATTAACCATATTTGCATTTTATACAGCATCCCAAACTTTATTTGGAATAGTGGTTATAAGAAGCACAAATAATAGAACTAAACATTGAAAATGGGAGAGATCCTCTGCTTGTCTTTACATGGAACTTATTATATTTTGCCTTTATTAATTCTGTACACTCACTCACTAAATTAATTTTCTTTCACTGGAAACTTTGTTTAGTCAGAAAAAGTGATCACAACTAATGAGCTCATCATTGTAAGAAAATAATCCTAAGATGTTTAAGAAGTGTTTTTAGTAACTGATAATCAAACATGTTAATTTGATTAAACAGTTTTTTCTTGTTTTATGCAGGTGATTGCAAGGCTCACGGTTCACAGCTAAATGAAAGCCCGTTGTTCCTGCTGGGAAAGGTGGTCATGCAGCAGAGTTATGTCTGTGCTCTGATAGCCATGATGGTAAAACCATTTCACACATTTCTTCAGCCAGCTGAGACTGGTTTATTTATGGTAAATCTTTGTTGATAAATCATCTCACAGGCTGTATTTTAACTGTTTTTTAGGTTTGGAGCATCACATACCACAGCTGGCTAACATTTGTCCTGCTTTTGTGGGCTTGTCTCATCTGGATCCTTCGTTCCAGGTACAAAGACTGAGGCCCAGGTCGAGCCTGAGGATGAGGCTCAAGCTGAGGATGAGATTCAAACTGAAAATGAGGATGAGGCTCAAGCCGAGACTGAGATTTAGACTGAGAATGAGGCTCAAGCTCAGGATGAGTTTCAGACTGAGGATGAGGCTCAAGCTGAGGAGGATTTTTAGACTGAGGATGAGGCTCAAGCTGAGGAGGAGTTTTAGACTGAGGATGAGGCTCAAGCTGAGACTGAAATTTAGACTAAGGATAAGGCTTAAGCTGAGGATGAGATTCAGACTGAGGATGAGGCTCAAGTTGAGGCTGAGATTCAGACTAAGGATGAGGCTCAGGTTGAGGATGAGGCTCAAGTTGAGGATGAGGCACAAACACTGCACACAGCACACAGCAGATATCCTCTGAAAGTCACTTTTCAGATGGTTTGTACCATCTGCTTCCCAGATCGTCGGCCTGGGTACATGGTACATACACAAAGCAGACTGTCATTCCAAGTGACCATATCTCCACCTTCACCTGTACACCTTTAAAGATCAGTTCTACTCTTCTTATAACACCTTTCTCTTCTGGTACAACAGTGGACCTTGTAGGAGTGAAAACATGTTGAACGTATTCTTCATATTGCTGCAGTATGAGTTCCTTGATGAAGATGTGTCTGTGTTTCAGGCGGCATGCAGCCACGCTGTGCTCTCCGTTCATACTGCTGTACGGCCTGACTCTGTGCTGTCTGCAGTATGTCTGGGGCATGGAGCTGCAGCCTGAGCTGCCCACCACTGTGGGAACCATGAGCCTGAAACAGCTGGGACTGGATCGAGCCCAGTACCCCTGTCTGAGACTTGGAGCAATGGTAAGATTTGGTATTAAATAGATGCCATCAGGGATATGAAGCAGCGTTTATCTCCCAAACTTTCAGAAAACTCATTAAATACAACCCCTTTTTTTCTTCAGAAAATATCCTGACTTCAGTGCTAGTATTGTCTGGTTACAGATCAGGACATTTTCCGTTTCTTCGTTGATATTGGATATGAAATGATTTCTGCTCAAAAGAAAAGAGGAAAAAGATCTGACAATGCAGATTCATACACAATGTGAGACAAACAAGATTTTTATCTTGGCTGGAAAGTGGATCATTAGACTGGTTAATATAGATTTTTTTCAGAAACACAGACAATTACATCTGATAGATTAAGATAAACTTCATTATTCCAGAGGTGTATTTGCTTTGCAGCCCACCAGCACAACACACATGAAGTGTAAACAGACACTACATCTTTAAAGCTCAGATGAAATTAATAAACCCAACAATGCTAGGGAACAAATAAGAACTTAAATCTTTTCTGCATTGGAGCAAAAATACCACCTTCCTGAAGGCAGCAGCTGATATTTGGAAAACAGAGGAAACAGAGGGTATGTGCAATTCCAGCATCCTCCCAGACTTTATACAGCAAGAATGTTTCACTTTATACCAAAAGTTTACAGAGATTTAGAGTATGGTTCAAACTCTTCTTAGAATTCAGCCTGACGGACCCAAACCAGCAAATAACAGAAAAGATTAACCTCAACACCACCAAGCAGCAGCATGAGATGCTACAGTCCAGCAGATGTTAGCAGCACAGGAAGCAGCATGCTAACGTAGCATAGCAACATGACTAGCAGAGAAGCAGCGATGCTAAAATGTAGCATAGCAACATGATGGGACAAACTTAGCTAAAAGACCACCAAGCATCGGCATCCAAACCAAACACAGTTCAGACCCCAGCAGTTCTATGGGAATGTAGAAACCAGAACAGCTCTGTCCATTTTAGAGCTTCTGCTAATTTCTTTACACAAACCAGGACTACCTGTTCTACCACATGGACTGATCTCAGTCCTTATCATGTGTCATCTGCACACTTTATGTATTTATACCCTGACATTCTTTTGTATAAAGAGCAAATAAGAGTGGAGCGAGGACTCATCCCTGAGGGACGCTAGAGTCTGTAAAAGCACCATAGTTTTCAGAAGAGCCTCTAACCCTAAACCCAGCTGAGTCTCTTGATCTCCATTCAGAGATTTTTAATAATTTTTTCATGTTTTCTCTGCAGCTTTTGTTTGTCTTGACCTTCTGGCTGCTGTTGCGCCAGTCAGTGAAGGAAAACTTCAGGAGGAAGATTAAAATGGCCACACCACTGCAGAAAGTCACTACAGACGGTCATTACACACAGAAACACACACTTTATCTGAAATATCTGGACCGCATGTGTGAGTTTTAAGCAGTGATGTGAGCAGCAGAGTGGGGGAAAGGAAAAGTGCATGAATGATGTGGTTGAGGTGGGGAGTTGAAGGAAAATCAGAATAAATGCACCATGTGTTTGTGAAATTGTGACGAGTCTGGGTTAATGAAAACTGGACACGTAAGTGGATCCGTGCACATCACATGATTAGATTTATTTAATGGATGGTATGTGTGTGAAGTATTATAATCTGTCCAGCTTGCAATGTGTAAATTTACTTATATGTCCAAACCGGATTGTCACACACGTGTGCATCAACCCAAAGTTACACAGTTCACTGATTTTATTACACATTTATAGCAATTCGGAGTCTAATTTAGCTCCATACTGTTTCCGCTAAATTCTGTAGTTATTGATAATATAGGTGATGGGTTTGTCCCTTACAGGACACCGTATCAACAGTCTTATTAGGTGGACTTAACATGCAACTATTAAATACAGAAAACTTGTATTTGATCTTTTTATTAAATCAACTTTAGTGTCTACAAGCAGCATATTCTACACAATCATCTCTGATTTATCAGGGAGAAAAAAGATCAGTTACATTTTTTCTCAGTAAAAATTCTGTGTTTATTTTTCTTTAAAACCTGGATGTCTCACCTTTCTTACATTTAATAGAATCGTTTGGTTCTGTGTGAGTGGACGGATTTGGACGCAAACACCATTCACTATGAATCAGATTCACATTTTGCTGCATGCTGCACGTGTTTTACTCTTAGTAATAACTCACATGATTTCATCATCACATGATGATCCTGTTTTACCATCTAACTTGTCCTCTGACTCTCAGAAGAGGGCGTGGGTACTGACTCGGTGCTGAAGCTGCTGGGAGGCATGGTGATGAGCTGCTATGCCAAATACTGGATCTATGTGTGTGGAGGGATGTTCATCATGGTCTCCTTCGCTGGAAAACTTGTTGCATACAAGATCATCTACATGCTGCTGTTCCTGCTCTGCCTCTGTCTTTATCAGGTAGGAACAAACTTGCTCCCATCTAAGATTTTGTGGCTAAAGATGCCTTTCTGAGAGGAGAGAGGACAGGAAAGACAATGAAGAGCCACTGCTTGGAGCAGTTATTGATCTCAGGCCTTGTCTACACAGTAAGCAGAATTTATTTTAGAAACATGTATTTTAGTCTGGAAGCAGACCTTTCTAGGATCAGCCTGGGAGTTGAGGGGACCTGGTTTGGTCTCTGCTTGCTGGAGCCAAACTGGGAGCCGGTTCCTCGGAGAGGGGTCTGATAACTAAAATTATTTAAATCTGTAAAAAATCCATTTCCAGATGAAAATAAAAAAAAATCCTAAATCCACAGAGAAGCTGATTAAAAGTTTGACCTAACTGCCAGCAGATTTCATCTCAAATAGTAAAACTATGATTTTACTTCTGACGTGTTTCAGGATGAGGAGATGCTTATGATTGATTTTAAATCCAGACACATCCTTCATGTTCCCCAGGTGTACTACTCTCTCTGGAGACATCTGTTGAAGATCTTCTGGTGGCTCGTTGTGGCCTACACCATGCTGGTGCTGATCACCATCTACACGTACCAGTTTGAAGACTTTCCTGGATACTGGAAAAACTTGACTGGTTTCACAGATGAACAGTATGTATTTCAACAAAAACTAAAGGTTTTATGAAACTGATGATAGTTTTCTCAGACCAAGATAAATGGTTTTAAATTAGTTCTTCTTGTATATAAACAGAGCATAGAGTTTATCCACCAGTTCAGATTTAACCGTTAAGCCTCCATCAGATCTCCCCGAGGTCTACCTCGTCCACCACCAGGTTTGATAGTGTATCTCTGTGAGGTAAACTGTGATGGATAGCTACCCTTTAGGTGATCTACGGAAGTTTTCCAGGCATTTCTATCCCGTCCAGGAGGTTTACTATCCGGCCACTAAATGTAGTTGTATTCAGAGACTATCTGGTAAACCCACAAAGATCCATGATAACAGCTTTATTTCCCACATTTCATCATAAAAAGATCACTATCACTACTATGTTGCTAAGAGACCTCTATTTAGATAAGGGCTGTGTCCGAATGTGCACCCTACTCCCTACATAGTGCCCTATATAGGGGTCACACCATTTTGTTGGAGTGTCCGAATGTCCAGAGAGAAAAAAGTTACCCACAATGCATCTTGAAAAGTAGTGAGTATCGATGGTCACTAGACAGCTCAATATAGATCATAATGCATTGCGGGCAGAAGCTCAACATGGTGCAAAATTACTTATAAGCAAACAAAGAAAGAATAAAATACAATATTTACACACAGCTTTGGATTGGATTTGTAATGACATCTTGATGTGGGTTGTGGTTGCCGTGGTGACAGCTGGTAGTCACGTGGTTTGCGGCGAGGATAAAATAGTGTCCGACTCGTCAAGAGAATGTGTTACTGTGTAGTGCAGCCCTCTGTAGTGAACAAGGGGTTAGGGAGTAGGGTGGACATTTGAACACAACCCTGGACATGATGAGGAAGCCACTTCCTGTCAGACTTTCCACCAATCAGAGAGCTTAGATTGACGGTAACGTCCAATCAGGAGCAGCCAAAG
>JBAGKP010000018.1:3031817-3047261 GCA_037177255.1 Melanotaenia maccullochi
TTTCTCTCTAACTGTATAATAAAGACCACTAGAAACCCTTGTTTCTCTCTAACTGTATAATAAAGACCACTAGAAACTCTCGTTTCTCTCTAACTGTATAAGACCACTAGAAACTCTCGTTTCTCTCTAACTGTATAATAAAGACCACTAGAAACCCTTGTTTCTCTCTAACTGTATAATAAAGACCACTAGAAACCCTTGTTTCTCTCTAACTGTATAATAAAGACCACTAGAAACCCTTGTTTCTCTCTAACTGTATAATAAAGACCACTAGAAACCCTTGTTTCTGTCTACTGTTATACAGTTAAGGAGAAACGAGGGTTTCTAGTGGCTTATTATCGGGACTGTTCGGCTTCATAAATGGTCGTCACATTTATGCCAAAGACTGAATGACGTTTTTATGAGGGCATCTCATCTCATCTGATAGCAGTTGAAGAATTTTCACTCGCTATCGGTTTGTTTTTCTTTTTCTCTTGTGAAAAAGTTTTGCAGCACATAGCAATTTTTGTGTTTTGTAAGGAACAAAGGGCTAATTGTTATTTTTGCAAGCAATTAGTTCGGCACTATCGTCTCCTTTTGTAAAAAGGAGCGGGCGGACTCGTTTTCAGTCATCACATTCAGCCGGGGTCATGATTTTATTTAATAACTTCCCTGGAACAATTATTGAGCATAAATGTGAAATGGACACTGGGTTATGGGAGTATCCGAAATAATGCTGTGAATAGCACTTTGCTTTGCATTTATGGTTATAATAGAAGGGAACAGAGCAAAAACTTGTACTCAGCCTTATCCATACTCCTTGATCAGTGGAGAGTGTACTATGTGGCCTCAGGTGATACCGATAACATTATTGTAGGAGACTTTAATTTGATGTCTGATCTCTGGCTTGACAGACGCCCTGTGACAGTCACAAATATGAAGAAATCATTTATGATTTTACAGTTAAAAAGACACTGGTTGACTATTGGAGGGTGATGAATCCAAAAACTACTCAGTTTACTTGGTTTAGTGCTTCTGGAAATGGTTGTTGTTCGAAGACAGACTACTGGCTGATGTAATGCTTGGTAAACTATGTCTCTAATTACTTCTCTGCTACCAGATCACTGTGCCATTTTCTTAAGTTTCTATTTATGACAACAACATGACACTTATAATAATATAAATTTATATATAGTAATATATAAATATTTAAATATAATAATTTGGAAATTAAATAAGCTTTTTGAAAAATTCTGAATTCTGCACAGAAGTTAACGAATTGGCTGTAAATGTGACAAAAATGGACTTATCTGATGTGGGTTTTGCTGTGCCGTGCGTTCATCATTTGCAGCAACATAGCAGAACATGCTTGTGTTCACAGCAAGTATATTTCAGCCTAATTCTGGGATATCACTACGTTTAAAAATTTCTCAAGGTATCCATCAAGGGAACCCAGTTTCCCTAAATCCATTCTGGCAACACACATGTTTACTGAACCTATTAAAAACTTTTCTATTAAAAACCTTTTCTAGGTTTGAAGGTGTACCAGGGAATTTAAAATTAGCCAATTTGCAAATGATAATAAAGCCTCAGATTACATAATTTTTTTATAATGTATATATTTTATATAATTATATAATGTGAACTACTTCCCATTTGTTCTTGTTCATATGTAATGATTGATTCAGTTGAAGTTAAATCTGAAGTTAAACATTTAGGATCAACCGTATCTGAAAATGTGATTAAAAGGCAAGATGGAAATATTGTCAAGCAGGAAAGCAGTGTTGTTTTTTGGCAGGTATCTCGGTTTTAGTCTTAGTATTCAGGACGAAAATGCTTATTAGTTTCAGTCACATTAGTTTTAGTTTTTTTTAACCAGTCTTGTCCAGCATCATAGCAGCATAACGATAGTCTGGTTGCTGTGTTTTGCCAAACAAATTTGTTTTGCCAAGGCGATGAGTATAAGGTATAAGTACTTATGAGTATAAGGCTCCTATCGATAATTTGATTCATTTATTTATTTATTGACTTTGAATCATTGAATCTATGTAATCTTGCTGGACCTGACCGGGGGGGACAGAAAAAGAAGGAAGATGGCAAAAAGAAGCAAAAGGGAAAGAAGAAAGAGGAGACAAAAAAACCACAAACAGAAGGCAACGACCCTTCAATCCAAACCATCACCAGACAACAAATTACATTTGTACATAAATACACCAGAAAATTTCATATGGCTTTTACAGAAAAACAGAGCTGACAGTAATCAAGTTCCTAAATACTAATACCCCCCCCCAAAAAAGAAAAACATATCACAAACGTATCACAACAACTATCAAAGTACCAGATACACACTCACAGAGAAAAAAATGAAAATTTCTCTCAACGTATAAACCCACCGGACAACTCAGTGACTGTCAGCGTGCAGAGGATGAGGAATGAGTGATCAGAGATGAGGAGTGGTGAGTGAGATTATGCAAATGCAACACGCTTCCACATCCAGTCCAGACTAAGGCAGCCCGGAGATCCGGGTCCTCAGCAGCAGTCTCGGAGCACAAACCCAAGCTACCCCACCCCGAAGAAGACCCCAGCCCCGGCCAGAGCTCCCCGCGGTCATGTGGCACAAGGTCTAGACACCAGCCATCCAGAGCGGCCTGAGCAAAGGGTCCAGGGCCCCAGGAGCCTGCCCCCAAAATCACAACCACACCTGCGCTGTACCCATAAACACATCCACATCACACATAACCATCCCAGCATGTCCCTGGCAGACCAGAGGACAGCGAGCCCCAAATCAATTAAGTTTTTCTAGTTTTTTCATCTTTGAATTCTCGGAACAGGAAAGGAAAGTCGGTTCTGTTTTTCCGTTTATCTCATTTTGATTGTCAATGAAAAAAACAACGAATTGCATCCTCCTAAAATATAATTAATATGGTTTGCAAAGCCATCCCACAACCCTGCTTAATATAATATGTAATGATTTCCAGTATTCACCCCTAAACCTAGTCTAGTGGAAACTGTATTCGGGGACCACAGCTTAATTAAAAATGAGTAAAACAACTAATTTATTACAGTAACTTTCAGATCTGAGATATTTCATAATTACAGTCGCCATATAAGTAAGTACAGATTTTCTAACTTTTACTTGTAGGGCTGGGCGAACGTGCTTAATGATCACGTGATCAGCTGCGAGCCTATTCACTCGATCAAACATGGCGGAAATGCGCAGGACAACAGCCAATCAGAGTCAACCTTTTCCTGCTCCACTACCATTTGTAAGTTGTTGGAGAAGTTAAAGCTGGGTGAGCAGAATGACCGAAGGCGGAGCACGGTACACCGTGCTGGAAATCTGGCTGTGGTAATTGGTGACGGGAGAAAAACATGGAGGACATGCATGCAAGGAAAAAATAAAAAATAAATCAGCGACTACTGAACGGTGACCTCTCTACCATCACCACGTTTCGGGTCCTCAGGAGTGACATGTGCAGGAATTAGTTTAAGTAATATGACGAACATGAAGAAGAAGAGGATGAAATAAACAAACAATCTGTGATCCTACAGATCTCAATTTCAGCTGACTGAAACACTCTGAGCCACACCTGCATTCAGGTAAACCTCATGATACATCTCCACTAAGTTGTGTTCAGTAATAATACAACAGTTCTCTGTGTGTGTGTGTGTGTTGGAAAGTCTTACCCTGCATGCAATTTCTCCTCTGTTGGCAATAAGTATCTTGTCAAAGGTCTGTGGAGGGAAACACATTAACTCTGATAATCAATGAGAGTCAGGACATCCTGGACTCAAGCAGGACGTCCTGGACTCAGTCGGGACATCCTGGACTCAGTCGGGACATCCTGGACTCAAGCAGGACGTCCTGGACTCAAGCAGGACGTCCTGAACTCAAAACCATTCAATAGTGACAGAGGTTGATTCATTCTTCCATCCAATCAGGAACCAGGATGTTCATACCTTCTCATCAGGACTGGAAACCATGGAAACAGTGGAGTACAGAGATCTGCTGGTCACTGCACAGCATCTGGACTCACATGATACAGACTGAAAAACAAATACAGACAGATCTTTAACTCCTCATTATCATCTGACTGGGAACAATTATCAATAACTAGTTAACATTCATTATAGGAAAAAAATAATGAGTCTTCCTCACACACCAGAGTAAGTCATGGAGTTCCTCTGGGTTCTGTACTTGGACCAATTATTTTCTTGTTATAAACGCTTCTCTGAGACACTATCATTAGACAGCATGGTATAAACTTTCATCACTATGCGGATGACACTCAGATTTAATTCTCCATGTAGCCTGGTGAATTCAATCCGTGTGTTAGATTACAAAGACTTCTAAACTCAGACGAGACTGAGGTTGTTGTCTCTGGACCTGAAAAACTCAGGATGGCTTCCACTGCTGCAGCAAGGAACCTTGCAGTTATTCTGGACCAGGACTTGTCTTTGACTCGCATATAAAATCGGTTTCTAGAACCTCCTTCTTCCACCTACATAATATTCTCAGAATAAAGAGCATCCTGTCTCAGAGTGATGCAGGAAACTGATCCATGGATTTGTTCCTTCCAGAATTGAATCATTATTGATCTGAAAAGTCTCCATCTGATCCAAGATGCTGCAGTGAGGGCTCTGATGAGGACCAGAGACCATAATTTTACCATTTAATTTTCTCATCATCTGCTTCCTGTTAGATCCTGAATAAAATCTAAAATTCTTCTCCTCACATTAGGCCAGGTTCACACTGCAGGCTGAAGTGACTAAAACCCTATGCAACCTGTATCTGATCTTTTCATAAGAGTCTGAACGGCACATCCGATTTTTTCAAATGCGACCGAGGCCACTTGGACATGTGGTCCTAAATCTGATACGTGTCTGATCTTTTGCCATGCAACTTCAGTCTGAACGGCCTGGTCGCATTAATCCGACCTACATGTCATACACGACATTATTTAACTCCTTATCTGTAAAGGCCTCACACCACTCTCTCACCACTCCTGACTGCGACTCCGTACCCACACGTTTCTCTGTGCCGGCGTTGCTGCCACTGCTCCACAAAACACCATGGCCACAAATCTGGCTCTCCTCTTTTTTAATCTCCTCCCTAAAATGATGCCATTGAAAATGTGCTGGCTATGGCTGGACAATAACTGTAAAACTGCAACATACGCTCCGCTGTTACTGTCCGAAGACACGGAGACCTCACACACACGCTCACTGTCACGTCGTCATGTCTTCTACGCATGCAGGACCCTTTCTGTGCACATAAGGTTCATACAGGAGATCACATACAAGTCGCATTTAATTGGAAATGTGAACGGAGTCTCAAAAAATCCAGATTTCACAAAAAAATCTGAATTGAGCATTATGTCCTGCAGTTAGGGGTGGGCGATATATCGGATATACTCGATATATCCCGAGTTGTTTGACCCGAGATATAGAAAATAAGTATAACGCGTACATCGAGTATAAAAAGTCAAGCAGACTGCCACGCTAACAACAGCAGACGGCACTCGCCCCTCATCAAGTCTGTGTCACAACAGACAATGGGACTAACATAATCACAGCTATGAGTCTGAATGGGTGGAGAAGGCTACAGTGTTTTGGCCATCGATTGCACTTTGCTATTGGTGAGTATTTGTATAGGTTTTCCTCCCTCTGAGATATATATATATTTTTTTATAACAGTGGTTAATATAACTAAGATACTATTTCATATTTCAGCACAATTAAAATTAAAAACTTGGAAACTGTTTCAGTATTTTTTATGTATTTAAACAGCTTGAGTACTTTCAATCATTTTTTTGTTTTTTAACTTATGGACTTCTGCCTCTGTGCCAATTTAATTTTAAATATATTTATTTATTTTGTTTAATTGCCTTTTTCAACAAATGCAGTCTTGCACATAAAAATGCACTTTAATTTGTAAAGTTTTGAAATGCCTTTCAAGGGAAGCTTGTTAAATTATTTGTTGTTGTTGTTGTTGGTAGCCTAAGCTGTTCTTGTTAGATGTTTAAGGACCAGGTCACAGCAAGGAGACCCGCTGTGTTGTTAAAGACTATGAGTGCAGATCCCTGGTTGAAAAATAGTTTGTTAAATTTAACTTCATTGTTTATTTATTTCTCCTCCCCGTTCCTTCCTTTAGCAGTTTCCTTAAATTATTTTACTTAAGTCTTTTTAGGTATGACAATGTTAAAATCAACATTTACACTAAATTTTAGAGATTTCAAAACCTTGAGATATTTTTCGAGCATCGGGATATCTGTTACAGGCCATATCGCCCAGCCCTACCTGCAGTATGATCATAGCCTTAGTGACCCAGATCCACTGATTTCCTTTGCTAGATTTTATTAACACAGTTCTAATAATAATAATAATAATAATGTGTAGATCATATCTTGGACTTGGTTTAATTGTACTGCAATGACTTGGACTGAACTGGACAATGTCAGCGTTGTGTGTTTGTTTCAATAACAATATTTTTTCTCCTGGAAGCCAAGACTTGAGAGAGTGATGCAGATGAGAAAAGGTTTGGTCACTGTTATTTGGTGTGTTATTTCTACAAAGTTCTGTTAGTAATAAATTCTGCTTTTTTCTTCAGGTCGACCTTTATGCTGCTACATCTATTCATACATTCATTTTACATCATAATCTGACAGCTTCTACAAACTGGTTTATACTGGGACTAAAAGCTCCAGCTGCTACAGACGGGTTCACAGGTGGACCAAAAAAAAAAAAATTAAAAAATAATAAAATAAAATAAAATAAAAAGAGGGAGGGGGGCGTTTTTACACCATGAAGACTTTACGTCTACATCAGCTGTTTATTTATTTAAGATCAAGACGTTAAAAGTTGTGGAAAGGTATAAAAACTGAGGGTTCTGGTCTTTGAACAAAACTTAACGCAGCATTGGTTCACATCTGTCCTCTAACACGAAGACGAGGCCCCACTCAGATGTGATCCCAGTTTAAGCTATGAAATCAACGCTCCGAACCGGACACATCCCGTCAAACTGTTCTGATCGTTAAACTTTATCATCACATAGTTTCTCCGTTTTTTGCTTGTGCATTGGAAATGACACCTTCTGGTCTGTCCGGTGACACTGTCAGAACCGAACCGGTACCAGTATATGACCTGACCAAGCTACTGCGGTTCGGTTCCGGTGAAGTGAACTCTGTTTCTGTTCCTCAGATATAAACTCACCTTCACAGAAAATAGCAGCCTGTCCAGTAACACACAACCTCTGTGCGCCGCCATGTTGGCCAGATTCCTTCTTCTTCTTCTGCTTCTCCTTTAACGGCAGCTTGCTTCTTCAAGGTGTCAGTGCTGCCCCCTGCTGGACTCAGAGAAAACATCCACTTCTACAGCACACTGCTATGGAGGCAAGTTACCTTAACTTGGAAGAAAGAAAGAAATATTCAAAGATTTAACTGGATAATTTGATACAAGCAAAATAAATAAATAATAACAAATGTATTTTTTTATTAATTAATGAGTAAGAAAAATAATAAATAATTTTAGAAATAAAAATATAACTCCAATTGCAAAAAAGAGATGTTGGGTAAAATAAAAAAATAAAAACAAAATGTCATGATTTTCAAATCTCATTGGGTCATCTTTTATCCCCAGTACCAGATCACCAACATGCCAGATGATGAAACGGAGACATTTCACCATGTGATGGAAAGTATGAGCTGATAGTGAATTTGATGCAGCAACACATCTGGAAAAAGTTGAAACAGGAGCAACAAAAGGCTGGAAAAGTAAGTGGTACAAACGAGAAACACCCGGTTGACAACTAACCACGTTAACTGGTAACAGGTCGGTAACATGACTGGGTATAAAAGGAGCATTTCAGACATGTTTGGGCTGAATCCGGCCTGCTTCTTGCACTCATGGCTTGGTTATTGCCCTGACAATTGTTATGTGGGGCAGAATTGGACCAGATGTCAGTTGCCAACCTCGCTTGAATTATGGCAAGTATCCTGGGGGCCTCATGTGGTGGTCATGTGACCAGTTGTACGTAGGCTGTAATTGGCTGTGGATGAAACTGCTGTGATGGACAGTTTTAAGCCGACCAAACATCCATTTTGTTCACCAAGTTAGCATTTATCTAAAAGATGGATCTGAAGCTTAGTTATAACAGTCCAAGGGCAGGAGATAAATATAATTTAACATTAACTAACATTTTATGTTAAATCGCTCAACATCAAACTTAAAAAAATAAATATTGTTGCTGAAAGAACTTCCACATCTGGACGATGCCACTGAGACACACACATTTCCAGCATAACTGCAGATCTTTCCTGTTTAATATCATCCTCATGCTGATTGTTCCGGAAGGAAAAGTTTGGACTAAAAGTGACCAAAAATCCTGCTGAGATCTTCACCAGAACTGTTCCTGATCCAGTTAGTCTAACTGGTCCAGATCCCAGCAGAACTCCGACAGGATCTTTTCTGGGAAGCAGAATCTGTTTAGAAATTAGTCTGAGATCTGACAAATCAGATCATTTCTCTAAAGACCACCTCACTGTGGAGTTCAGAGCCTGAATCATTTCCTGATAACACCACATCAGACGGGAGAAGGTCCCACCTGGTTCTAGAAGGTCTCACCTGTCTGTCTCAATTGATTGGCAACTTGCCCAGGTGTCCCTGCCTCTCGCCTGCTAATAGCTGGTATACACTCTGGCTTTCCCATGACCCTGAATTGGATGGATGGATATCCTCTAATATCTTAGTCCGGGCTGGACAGTGTAATTTCCCTTTATCCAGTCAAAATAAGAAGCTGTGGATCATAAAGCAACTTCAGCATCACACTGGATGTAAACCAGGTATATTTAATTTCTAATCCTTCACACTTCAGAGTGCATCCAGTGATGCATCTTTTCCACCACTCGTTCCTCATTGTTTATTCTCCCAAATAAAAGCTGAGACATGGGACTGAAATGATGAATACATTTTTATTTCACTCTGAATGAAGATCAGAATATTACGAAGAAAGAAAAGTGAAAACAAATATTTGACAGTCTGTCACTTACGCTTCAAATCTTTAAGACACAACTTTTTAAAGGTCTGAGGTTTGGTGGCGGAGGAAGATGGATTTTTAGTAAACATCTGACTCATCTTTTCTTCTAAGAAGTCTCTCAGGATAGAGGCTGTATCAGGGAGGCTGTTCAGAAAATCCAAGTCAAACAGCGAATTTCAATAAAAACAAAAACAGGATGAAGCTGGTAACCACATGGCTGACGAAGTTGACATGGACTTCATCTCATGTTTCAGACGTCTGAGCTGGAATAAGATGGGATCAATTAGATTTCTGGAAATCTGCCTCCTCCTTCTCCAGCCTGCTCTGAGAAATCATCTTTTTCATCTGACTTCTATGGAGCTCTATAGTAGACCGCTCATGTTGGTGCTGGAAATAAAATTTAGAAATAAAACAATCACAAGGACTAAAATGAGTTTTTAAACTGAAAAAAGCTGCAGAGAAAAATAAAATGTAGATAAAAAAATAAAGACAATTGCTGATACTGGCAGTAGTTGTGTTTAACTTGTTTACATGGAGCAATTTGGATCCGATGGAAAGTCCAGATGGAATAAAATGCATCAGCTGATCTATCAGCCTAGAAGTTTCTATCTGATTAATCTGGGCAGTTTAAACAGGTCTGCTCTCATCCTGATGGTTTCTGTGGTGGATGTTGTTTCTGCACATGCCTGAACCACATGGAGGCTAGTTAGCATGATGCTGAGCTTAGTTAGCATGATGGGAGGCTAGTTAGCATGATGCTGAGCTTAGTTAGCATGATGCTAAGCTTAGTTAGCATGATGGGGAGGCTAGTTAGCATGATGCTGAGCTTAGTTAGCATGATGACAAGGTTAGTTAGCATGATGGGAAAGTTAGTTAGCATGATGCTGAGCTTAGGTAGAATGATGATAAGGTTAGTTAGCATGATGGCTAGTTAGCATGATGCTGAGCTTAGCGTGATGCTGAGCATGATGTAAGGTTTAGGTAGCATGATGCTTATGTTAGTTAGCATGATGCAGGGGCTAATTAGCATGATGCTGAGGTTAGTTAGGATGATGAACCACATTCACCATGCTACAGATCCTCACACTGTGGGTGGAGTTTTGCACACAGCTGGCGTGTGAACATGGCCGTGCATCATGTTGTACAGATTTTCCGATGTTCTCACCACTTTGTTCAACCACTCGTCCTCAGGATGTTACTGTAACAGATCATATCGGTATGTAATGTTTTGGCTTTTTCAGTAGGACTTATCTCCCTCCAGGACTACTATCCACCCAGTTTCCACCAGCAGGTTCTGAACATTTTGATTTGGTAAATCCTGATCTCTGTTGTGTTTCCGCAGCAACCGTACCCGGTAGGTGGCGTATCGGCTAGATAGTGATAGATGTGTTGGCAGTTAACAGCATGACATCATAACATTGTGATGTCATAACAGCATGATGTCACAGCGCCATAACACTTTCCTGAAATTATAATAAAGACTGAAAGATGATAAAGACGACAACGGTGGGCATCCAGCAGGTGTATTCTTTCTTCTTGTCATGTGGGTTTAAACAACAATAAATCCACCAAAGAGAGTCCTTGTGGATCTATACCAGGGCTACTCAATTCGGTCCTACGAGGGCCACAATCCAGCATGCTTTCCATATATTCCTGTACCAACACACCTGAGTAAAATTAATGAGTTATTGTGTAGAACCTGATTGGCTGTCAGAGCCACCTAATTTGATTCAGGTGTGTTGGTACAGGGATACATGGAAAACCTGCTGGATTGTGGCCCTCGTAGGACCGAATTGAGTAGCCCTGATCTATACATTGAAAGCTACACATAACCCAGGTTAAAATGGAGAACCAGATTTTTCTCCCTTTTTGTAATGGTTGTGCTGTTTAACTGATAGCGCTGTCTACTTATAAGCCTAAGAGAATACAAGTTGACATACATGTTTCTTACATCTTGTTTAATTAAGCAGTGAAAATGTTCTTTTAAGGAATATGACTTTGTCATTAGCAGGTCATAAGTGACCGCCTACCTGCCCACACAGCGCAGCTGTCAGTGACGGTCTATTTAAACATGAACTGAGCAGACTGACAAACATTTGCCCTGACGAAGGCCTCTTAGGCTGAAACGCACTGGCATGGACATGTCATTAGACTAGCATTGATACACTAAAGGCTTTTTATTCATCATCTTTCTGAGTGCTTCAGTTATCTCTTTATGAGTTTTACCTAAATCCACCAAATATTTAAACATATAGCTGTTCCTGCTTTGTTCTTGTTGCTGAGTCACACAGGAAATCATGATTCGTTCCAACAATCAGAGGACTGCAGTGTGTAAAGCTCCTCCCTTTTTGGTCAGATTGGTAAGAATGATATCCCAAAGGATGTTTCCTAATAACATAGGACTTGACGTTCTGGCTCCTTCACAGTTTTTTCCTGCAGAAACGTAAACAAACCAGCTTACGGAACCGACCTGTACTGAGCCGTTGGTGGAAACTGGGCTTTAATGTAAATTTTGTGTCCTGTCTAAGTCTGTTGTTTGGTAGTAAACTAGGTATACCCAGTAACCTTGGTTAGGATGCTATAACTCATCTCAACATTAAAATAGAATAAAACAGAATAATAATTACCGTAATTGTGAGCTTAAGTGAGGCATTTTCTGCCGATACCACTAGACGGGCTCCGTACATAACAAGCTTTAAAATCCGTATTTTATTTCTCACGCAGCTTTTTCAGTCCTGGATTCATCAAAAATGTTTTAAGTTCCAGTTTTTTATGTTTTCAAAGCTAAATTTTATTTTCAAAATGAGTTGTCATGACTTTTAGACCATGTTCACATGGAGACCAGTTTAGACCTTAAAAGTTTTTAAGGTCTGGACAGTTTGTCCACTGGCGGTTGAGGAGGCTAGAAACACCATTATTTAAAACCGGGTCCCAGAGTAAATTAATATGAAAATGGAACCATTTCAGTTCCATATTTATAATCCAAACTCTTTCTGAGGTTTCTGAGCATGCTCCGTGTTTTAGGTGTATTTCCGTGTTACAGTGCCACATACAGGCCTGCCAGATGTACTGCAGCATTTTCACTGCTTTTATTCTTGAAATGACGTTGTCTTTACAGTAAACGTTTAAACCAAATCGTTTTAGTTTTTAGTCAGAAAGATGCAGCCTTAGCTCCACCTCTTTCTGATACCAACAGAGATCTCTGAGCGGCTTCGTTAACACCACTGATCCACCGGATGGACCCAGACCTGGACCTGGAACGAGGAAAGAAACCACTGAAGAAGACATCTGATGATGGCTTCGACCTTTACGGCTTCTGCTGTGTCTGAAACACTCTGAACAGCCTGAAGGCGTTGGATCATCCAACAGCAGAATCAGCTGCTCCGACTACCTCTGCAAGGCAAACCGGAACCAGAACCGGTCCGGCTCCCCTGTTGATTTAGCCCTTTAAATAGCTTTACATGGACAGAGCCCTCATCTGGGCTCTGATCTACGTCTCATGTTCAAACACCCCGTTTACATCATATTCTTTGGTCCACAAAGTTAGTCCGGTTAGCTAAACTCATCTCTGGGAACTTTTAGTTTGGTAACCATAGAAACGGGGTTCTTCTGACATGGATTAGGTCCACAGATAGGAAGAGTCCACGCTGAGATTGGGCTGTAAAACAGGAAAATCCTCTCAGGCAACGCCTTGAGGCAGAAAACTGCCTGACTGGCCTGGATCTGATTCTGAATATATAATAGGTCCATCACATCCAGATTCAGCGGTGCCACCGTTCTACGTGACATACTCATCCTCGTCACTGCGTTCCGATTTGATGTGGTCTGGATGGAGAAGGGGGAAGTGTGGCGCTGTAGTCCTGGTACAGACGTACCACTCCTTAATGTTAGACAGCGGAGCTAGGGCCGGGTTCACCGAGCGCTGGCTCCTTCTCGGGGTCCGACCGCTGCCGTGTTTCTGGCCCAGCTGACTCTTCAGGCCAGACAGGGACAGATCCAGAGGCATCGCAAGCGGAGACGAACTCCTCAGCAGCACCTTATGGTCCGCCTCGCCGACCGAGCCCAGAGCCAAGTTGTGGCCGGAGAGAAGAGGGAAATGAGCATTTCTGTTAATAAGGGACGGAGAGAAGTGGTTCATTTTGAGGTCGAGGGGCTCCAGCACAGCTTGGTTTGTCTGCTGTAGCTGAGGAGGAATGAAGCTGTACAGGTCCTGGGGGTCGGAGGTAGGCGAGGACTTGATGTGGACTTTCATGTGTTTGCGCAGAGAGCTGGGGTGGGTGTAGGACTTGGTGCAGCCCAGAGCCTTGCAGTCGTAGGGTTTGGAGGCGGTGTGGACCTGCGAGTGCTTCTTTCGGTCACTGCTGTTAGCGAAGCGCCGCTCACAGAACTCACACTGGAAGGGCTTCTCACCTGGAACACACAAACCAGGGTTAGCATGCTCCCACTGCATCGTCTGTAGTCAGAAAAGCTAAACAAATATTTTAAATCAGAAAATCTTTTATCTCCCATTTTTTTACATAAGCCTCATATAAAAGCAGAAAAAGATGAGTGTTGCAGTACTGGAAACACAGCACATTTTAAACAGTTGTATTTCTGCATTACTTTGTGGAGACGAGGAGAAACAAGGATAAGTCATGAGGTCCGATGTCTGGAGCTAACAAACTCACTTTTCTGTTAAAATTTGTGGATCTGGTCCAATCAAAACTGGTCAAATCAAAGAAAATTATCTGTTTGATGAACATGTTAAATAACAATTTTACATGTTTATCACTAGGCCTAATTTTTCCTGTCTGAAATAACAAAGACCGGTGAAAGAAACTCTGGTTAACTTAGTCCAAGTCTAGTCAGAAACCCTGGCTAACTTAGTCCGAGTCTAGCCGGAAACTCTGGCTAACTTAGTCCGAGTCTAGCCGGAAACCCTGACTAACTTAGTCCGAGTCTAGCCGGAAACTCTGGCTAACTTAGTCCGAGTCTAGCTGGAAACTCTGGTTAACTTAGTCCGAGTCTAGCCAGAAACTCTGGTTAACTTAGTCCGAGTCTAGTCGGAAACTCTGACTAACTTAGTCCGAGTCTAGCCGGAAACTCTGGCTAACTTAGTCTGAGTCTAGTCAGAAATTCTGACTAACTTAGTCCGAGTCTAGCCGGAAACTCTGGCTAACTTAGTCCGAGTCTAGTCAGAAACTCTGGTTAACTTAGTCCGAGTCTAGCCAGAAACCCTGGCTAACTTAGTCCGAGTCTAGCCGGAAACTCTGGCTAACTTAGTCCGAGTCTAGCCGGAAACTCTGGCTAACTTAGTCCGAGTCTAGCCGGAAACTCTGGTTAACTTAGTCCGAGTCTAGCCAGAAACTCTGGTTAACTTTGTCCGAGTCTAGTCGGAAACTTTGACTAACTTAGTCCGAGTCTAGCCGGAAACTCTGGCTAACTTAGTCTGAGTCTAGTCAGAAATTCTGGTTAAGTTAGTCCGAGTCTAGCTGGAAACTCTGGTTAAGTTAGTCACAGTTGAGTCAAAAACTCAGAGTTGGAAACCACAAGAAAAAGCCATCATCAATGGAGCCCCGATACCTGGAGTCACCATGGTAACCGCTGACAAAAAGCTGCTTATTTTTCCTGATTGGAGTGAGAAGTTTTTATTGAAACATACGGGCAAAACAAAGCTATTTTGTAAAGAAGAGACGATTGCTGTTGCTGCTGCAGAGAGAGATTCATATATTATTATTTTAACTCTTTGGTTTCTTTATTTACCGGTAGATTATTGCATAAAATTAGTATTTTTACCAGGTAATCAGGTTATTATGTGAAGAAGGATGCTTTCAGAGGTCTGCAGTCCCAGGGTTTAATTCATCAGCTGCTTTCTGGAGAATGTCATGTATTCATCATATTGCTGCTGCAGCTGGTTCAAGATGCTCAGAAACTTACTCTAAACCCTCAAAACAACGTTCTCTGTGCTGAGATCACAATATATTCCACAGCAGCTCTCAGGTCAGTTAAAGTTAATACACAGAATATCAGAGTTAAATTAAATCTATTAGGAAACAACAAAGAGAGCTGGTGTGTTAAAACCACATATTTACATGTGGTCACACCCAGTCAGAGCAGCTCACCAGTTCAACCACAATTCTAAAAACCTGGAACTCTGTATTAAATGGAAATAAAGCCAGCATCTCATTAATTCCATATTTTATCTCCAGTAGAAGATGAACAACATGGCAGATGGTGAAACTGAGACATTTCACTGTGTGATGGAAAATATGAGCTGATGGTGAATCTGATGCAGCAACACATCTTGAAAAAGTAGTTCCAGGGTGGTGTTCAGCATGGTGTAGCCTCTCTTCTTTTTCTTCTAAAAACTGTTAGATGTCTGGGAAGTGAGGAGACCAGTTGCTGGAGTTTTAGGAGAGGAATGTTGTCCCATTCTGGTCTGATGCAGGATT
>JBAGKP010000018.1:3227859-3244675 GCA_037177255.1 Melanotaenia maccullochi
TATGGGTCACGTGGTTTCAGGCTTTGTCCATTCTTTTTACAGTCTATGGTATATATGTATATACACACACACATATAACATGCCGAGACTGTTCATCATCTTTGTTTTACTGTCTTGTTTTTACAGTGTTGATGTGGGACTGATGGAGCTTGAGGAGGACAAAAACTAGAATTTATGTAATATTTATGTAACTTACGGTGATGTTTTCTTTTTCTGATCTCTGTTATCACAGAACTGCAGCGTCGTCTGAGTCTGAAGAAGGAACTCAGATCTGACCAGAGGACAGCTCTGATGAGGACTATGTTCCTCTCCTGCATGTCAGGTAGGCTAGTGATTCCACTATGTTTTCCTTTCTGTAACATCAGCTTGTGTTTTTGATTTTACATGTGTCTCATGTTTATGGTACGCTATATTTCTGTGATCCTGCAGAAGAAGCAGCTGTGGAATTAAGGCCCAGAATTGATAAGCTGCCTGTAATTTCAACAGATGAGATGGTCATGCCCTCCCAGAGGACCTGGGAACACCCAGAGGACTCTGAGCTGCTGAGAGCTGAGCAGATCAGAGTCCCGAGGGGAGATGATGTGATTGGTTCCCTGCAGCTGTTGTATATGAGGAGGATTACCGTTTCTGGTGGTGCTGCAGGAAGGCAGACACAGCAGAATAAGTTTTGTGAGTTATGTTGAATCCTAGGCTTTACCTGGTTAAAGATTCACGTGTTCGTTGATTTGAGAATAATCAGGAGAGAGAACAGTAAATTTCATTCAAAAGATTTATTATTACAATTCAGGTTACAGAATTGAATGTGCTGGTGCAGAGCTCTGGTTGTTCTCACTAGCAAGCAGACAAAAATGTCTTTGCTCACGAGGAGAGGAACAAAACTTAACTAGAGGCCTGGTGGTTTTATGCAGGTCCAAGGCCAGGAGGCGGCCCCACTGCACCCAAAATCTGACTCCAGGTTGGCTTGCCTCTGTTGTTAGACAGAGTTTCCTCTTCTTAGTCACTGCTCTTCTGTCTGGACCTGTGTGTGGAGACTCACAGAATTTGCACCAACTTCTGCAGTTATTACAATAGTTTCATGTGCGTGGGTGTCCAAAGCCTCCATCTCTACTTTGTTATATGAGAAACATTCCACCATGTAAATAGGCCGAAGTGTATCACACAATGTACTGAGCTGATTAATATAATCCTACAAGCTAATAAATATTTATCACACAAAATAGTGAAACATACTGGCTATAGTTAACATCTTTGATTTTTGTGCTAAACAAGTGAAACGTGGGATTCCAGTTTCTCCCTGCTTTTTCTGTCAGGCACTCTGGATGGGAATAATACTGCTGTGGCCCTCACACCTGGGCTGCTGGATCCTGCCATCATGAAGATTTCAGCCAAAAGGAAGCTATCCAGGAAAACTCTGGTACACAAAGTTCTACTGAATATTATCCAGAACAAGAGATGGCTAAAGGATGTCCACAAATATTTAACAATCAGGGAAATTTATTATACACATGTAAAAACTAATAACTTTCCAAAAGTACAGATTTATAACAATAAACATTTCATATAGATCCATGGCTGACCTGGAGCCACGATCTGATGTATGCCAGCAAATGCGAGGCTTTCTCACCACCTAGATATATATCCAGACTTCTTCTATGATGGATTACAGCTTTCACCTCAAAAGAGCAACAATGTGGTCAGAAGATGTTTTATTTTCACACTGTGGCATTTACAATTCACGTCACTAAATAAACCAAACTGATGTCTGTCTGTGTGTCGTGGTGATGAAATAAAAATGCAGCTATTTTGTGGTTTGCAAGTAGCTTCATTTTATAAAGTTTCCAGAGTTGTAGAAATATTTCAGATAGAAAAATCTCTTCAAAAGCAATGCCAGGCAGTGGAGTTTATGTCCTGAAGAGTCCTAAAACCTGTGGGAACATCAGGGACCTGCAGACCAAGATCGAGGCCACACCACTGTCCTCAAGTGAGGGGATGCCCACCAGCAAACCCAAGAAGATCTGGGGCCTAATTTATCAAACTGAGCATAGCAAAGCAAACTACAGGTGGCGTCTGTGGCGCAAAAAGCAAATGTTGCGCACTTCAACTTTCAGATTCATCAAAGCGTGCACACGCACGTCCTACACCTGTTTCTGTTTATAAATTAGAATCAACTCTGTGAGGGAACGCCTAGCCCCGCCCACATGGTGGCTACAAATGGTCAGGTGGACGCCTGTGGTACATATTCATCATTTCCATGATGGCTCGGGAGGGAAAAAGTGGAATTTTTCGGGGTGTGAAACTGAGATCCTGATGGACCACATTGAAAAACGTAAAAATGTGGCGTGGGCATTACTGGTGCCAGTCTCAGAAGGGAAGACACGCCAGAGACATTGGAACATACGGCTGGATATCTCAAGTCGGTAGGGCATCCGTCTGCCATGCGGGAGATGAAAGTTCGATTCCCACAGTGGTGAACAGTAACAACCTTCCAGTTGGGGCCTTAAAAACAAGACGCTGCAGCCACAATAAATCGTTCTGGAGAAAAGTGTCTGCTACATGACAGTAATGATGCCGGTAATGTAGTCTTTTGTTTTGATGTATAAAATAAATATGTACAGATACTAGTTGTTTATTTAGTGTTAAATATTTCTTTCTAGCTCCTGGGTGTTCACTTGCAGCACCGCAGCAGACGTGTCCTCCGTGGAAGTCCTGCAGGTGCAGAGCAACACCATCACCGCTATTAACCAGATGGCCAAGGAGCTGCAGAAATGGAGACTGTCTTGATGGAAACTGGGACAATTACAAAAGGATTGTGTATGAATAAATAAATAAAGGAATTCCACCTCTTGTGTGTTTCATAAGCGTTACATCACTTTTAGACCTCCAGTTTGTCCCACTCTGCTGGATCTCGGAATAAATGACCAAAGCTTACTTTTCGCATCTTCTTTTACTGGTAAATGTTGGCAGCAGACTCTGCACCTCATCATCTCCTTGATTTTATTCTGGACCGCTGGTATTGCCGTTTCCCGTTTTCCCAGATTTTGTGCGTACACCTGGGTCAGAGTTGCTGTGGAGGCAGGAACATTTTCCCATCACGTTTGGTTTTCATAAATCCCAAAAACTAAATATATTTGGCGTACGCCGGTTTTTGTACCTACGTCAGCTTTAGAAATGAGGCCCCCGGTCCCCTCCCACCCATGCCCCACCACCACCACAGGACCTTCCCTAAAGATGTTCAGCTGATACTTTGAGGGGGAGCCCTAAAAATAGTTCACTTTCAGGTTACATTTAATTTTTCAAAAAGATCCCTGATGTGTCTTGAAAAGAATAGCAATAATTTGTCAGCTTTGTGTTTTATTTATTTAATTAAACCCGTTGTTTCCTTCAGCACCGTGGACAGCAGCGTTGTTTGTAGCGCGGTGAGCGTCTACACAAAAACACTTTGTTTTCTTTTGTGGTGGATAAAAGAACTTTCCGTCCCTGTTTCTGATTAAAGAAGCTACATACAGCAGCAGCAGAGGGTTTTTTTCCTTTTTTTTTTTAAGTAACCATATTTTTGACCAAGCTACGTGCACTAATGTACATGCGCGTGCACATGATGTGCAAAGTCACTGTGCATGCCCGACAAAGGCTTCCCCAAAAGCTTCGGTGTAATTCGAGCCCTGCCTGTAAGTAAGACAAAATTTTATTCTGACAAACTCAAACTAGTGATGTTGGACCAGAGGAGGCTTGTGAAGCTTTCTCATCGTGTTGTGGTGAAACATTCAGGCTGTGAGAAGGTCAGGGTGGAGACCAGGAATCTGGTCCTTGGGGGGCCACGGCCCTGCAGCTGTCAGGGGCTCCTGAGATCTGGAGTTGAAGATCCTGTTGTTGGCATTCTGGATCAAACTCCCTGAATTAAACCGGTGTCCAGGAGGATCTCCAAGAACTACAAACCTTCACACTGCTGACATCTGAATCAATATTTACAAAGAAATTATTATTTATTTATTCACGTTTGACCAATCCGGCATCGTCCTCAGACGGTTGCAGCAGTCAGAGTTGGTGGGCTCTATAACAAAATAGTCAGGTCTTTCTGGTAAAACCAGAAAGCAATGATTTACAAATCTCATCAGGTCATATTTTATCCCCAGTAGCAGATCACCAACACATCAGATGATGAAACTGAGACATTTCACCATGTGATAGAAAATATGAGCTGATAGTGAATCTGATGCAGCAACACCTCTGGAGAAAGTGGGAACAGGAGCAACAAAAAGCAGGAAAAGTAACCTGGAGGAGCATTTGACCACTAATCAGGTTAACTGGCAGCAGGTCAGTAACATGACTGGTATAAAAGGAGCATTTCAGAGAGGCAGAGTCTCTCAGATGGAAAGATAGACAGAGCTTCACCAATCTGAGACAAACTGGCTCTAAAATTGTGCAACAATTTCAGAATAATGTTTGTCAGACTGAAGTTCCACCATCTACAGTGTAGAATATCATCAGAAGATTCAGAGAATGAGGAGGAATCTCTGTGTGATGGGGACAAAATATTTTCCATGAAATGGTGAAATGTCTTATTTTCATCATCTGATCTGTTGTTTATCTTTTACTGGGAATAAAAACTGACCTAATGAGATTCTGGTTTATTTACATTTTACTCAGTGATGCAACTTTTTCAGTTGTTAGGGTGTGGACACAAATCTAAGTTGGACAATAAAATATTATTGCTTAGAGTTTTAAAGACATTTTACCTGTAACCTGATGCCCTTTGGAGATCATTTCACCTTCTAGTTCTTAAATTACAGTCAAAGAGATGTTTGTCATGAAGTACCCAAACGTTTTCATGCTTTACAGTTTTTACACGTTGGAGAAGACTCAGCAGGTGTGGGCTTATCGTGAAGATTTCAGTCCAGAGTTCAAGGCAGTGAAACCCAGTTTTTACCAGAGAGAAAAAATATTTTCAGTTAAAATAATAGACTGAGATCATGTGACCCTTACAGTCACTTCTTACCCAACAACTCTCATCAGAAACAACAAAATCTGTTTTCTCTTCAGACACAATTCCTCCTATAGCCTCACGTTTTTTTTAAACAGCTGCTGATTTCCATGAAGGGTCTCTCAAAATATAAAAACATCAGGATTGGCTGAAGATCGACCACAGGCTCTGCTTTAAAGACGGAATCTTTCTTTTCCTCAGACACGTCTGTACTAGTCACAGTTTAAAAATAAAATGTACCTGTAAAATATTATAAGAAGCGTAAAGCTTTCAAGAAAGGAAGTCAGAGTACCGTAACAACAGACGAAAGTGCAGCAGCATCCACCTGGTATGGCTGGTGTGTGTGTTAGTACAACACTGCATGTCTGCAGACGTCATCGTTGTTTCATCATGTGCAGCTTGGAGATCAACAACTTCTGTGACTGAAAGTGTAAAAATGTGCAGGAAGGAAGAGTCAAGTTTCTGGGGAAAAGGCCATAAATAAAATAAAATACATTTAACAATCAGAAACTAGTTTAAGCTCTTCATCACCTGGAGGCAACATGAGATGCTACAGTCCAGCAGCCATGTTAGCAGCCACCAGGAAGCTGTGATGCTAACATGTAGCATAGCAACATGACTAGCAGGATGCAACAATGCTAACATGTAGCATTGCAACATGACTAGCAGGATGCAGCAATGCTAACATGTAGCATAGCAACATGATGGGAGAAGCTAAAAGACTACCAAGCATCAGCATCTAAACTGAAAACACAATTCAGACCCCAGCAGTTATATAGAAACCCAAGAGAAGAGTTCTGTCCACTTAGAGCTTGTACTAATTTCTCCACATAAACAAGAAGTTACACAAGATCCACTTCACATCGGATCCACTTCACACCTGATCCACAACACATCTGATCCATTTCACACCTGATCCGCATCACAGCTGAGAATGATTGCCTATGCCAACTGAGGTCTTTCCCAGAGTGAGTCGAAATACCTAGCTCTCAAGCTTAAGTTCTTGGCCTTGAAGTGGAGTGTGACGGAGAAGCTGCATGGTGCAAACTTCACGGTTGTGATGGATAGTAATCCACTCATGTATGTCCTGATGTCAGCAAAGCTTGATGCCACCAGTCACTGATGGTTAGCTGCACTCTCCACCTACTCATTTAAGCTTCAGTACCATGCAGGAAAACACAATGTCGATGCAGATGTCCTGTCCACAGGTCATAAGGAACATCCGACAGAGGTCGATTCTTGTAAAGAGTGGGAATTGGTTCATCATCTTTCATAACAGCTGTACGAGCCTGGCGATGCTGAAGAGATCTCTGCCGATGTTGTGGATGCATTTGCCAAAGCAGTTGGTCTCTTGAACTTGTATGGATTTCTTGTCACTTGAACCTGACAGTGCCAACACCAAATACATCCTGGTTCTCACAGATCATTTACCAGGTTCTCTGTTGCTATGCCTACCTACTTCGAATCAGAAAGCAAGGACAGTGGCTCCTGATTCTCCGCCATCAGTTCCGGCTCCTGCTTCGATAGCGCCACCTGAGGACAACTTACCTGAATCCTTTCTGCATCTGCAGAACGTGATGAATTGCCCAGTCCTGGCGATAAGGTAGTCTGAGGATGGACCATTGGAGGAAAATCATAGCACTTACCTGTCTAATCTGATCATCCTTAAAAAGGACACACTCACCCTGATATCCGAAAAGGTGCCTGTTGCTGAGATATCCGTGGAGCCAGAGACTGACGTTCCTGGACCAGACCAATCTGGGTCATCATGCGATCCTGTTAGTGATGCTCCTTTGACTATACCCGGTCCACTCGTAGAGGCTTCTTTATCACCTAGGTGCTCTACTCGGAATCGTCAACTGCCTACGTTACAGTATCCGGCGATGGGTAATCCTTTGATTTCAGTTGTTCATACCCGTTTCCAAAGCTTATCTTCTGTTTATGTCGACGCCTTGACTTACGCTCCTGTATCTGACCGCTATTGTTAGTATTCTTTTACTAGGTTGCAATGAGGACGTGCACCTTTTATAGGAGGGAGGGTTTAACCCAGTGGTTCAGGCCCTCACAGCATAGCCTAAGTGTGTATTCTCGCGAGATTTGGTGCAAGATCTTACCGAGACTTCCGGTCGAATGTTTTAAGTATGGCTGCTGCCATTAATCAGGAGACAGCACGTGGGACTGGGAGACATCTATCCGACTCTTTGGAGGTATGCAGTTACCCGTTTCTTTTACACAGTTATCTCTTACTGTTGTTGATAAACTGTTATGCCTTCTAGTTGGCGATGCATCTGATACCATCCCATGGTGTACCTACCATTGTAAACCAGGAGCAGGTGAGTGTCTACAAATTGTTTTCTAACATCCATTGTTTAGAATGGTGTATGAGAATTGTTAGCATTCGTGAGTGTCTGCTACTTTCTCCATTACTTTTGGACACTATTTAAACCCGGAAATATTTTATATTATGTAGTGTGAACACGAAAGAAATAATTATTGTGCTAAATGGTTTATTTATATAAAAGAATACTCTAAAGAATGTTTGTACCATTATGTAATGATTTTCCTAATGGTGAAATGGATTGTCTGTAAGATGATATGACAATTTATGATCATGTACATGAAGATGCAAAATTATTATGATCTTTTTGATGTTAATCTTTTCTTTTCGATAATGGTTAAAAATTGGATGATGTGTCATTAGACACTGATAGGAATGCATTGAAGTTACTCATTGGCCTTATTTTTTTAAGACAGATTTTTTCCACCACGGATTGACACCCAGAGTTCCAAGTGGATCAACCCTGGTTCTACTTAAGGACTTCCACACAGGTTTTTCCTAATATTTGGAAGGTGAGCTAAGATGGATTTGAACCGGAACGAATTCAAGAGCCTGAACAAATCTTATACCTGAGATTCTGAGAACTGAAAATCTGTATTCTCCCTGGTGTGGTAGGAGACACAAGTTCATGCTGCAACACATTGCTTTGATTATCTGAAAGATAACATCTGGACTATAATTTTGTCTTTAGGTTGTGGGGGTTAAAACTCAATCATTCAGACTACTGCTGTATTGTGGAAACATGGTATATATATTGTAAGTACCAAATAATAACTCACTTCTTGCACTACTCTTCAGTCTTCATGGATTATTACATACAATCCCAATCCTCCATGAGCTGAATTTAGTATCTTCTGACTCTAGTCCATTTTATCAGTACATCTGGTTAACTTTACACCTAACCACATAGTATACTCACATATATGTTACATTTAGTCGTGTTGTTCATCCCACAGCAGCTCCATACTCACCAGTTCTACCTGGTTGTAAAGGTCAGGCTATGATTGGTGGAGGAACAATCAAGTGAACACCGCTTTCCTTTTTTTTGTGCTGTTTGTTATGTGCACGTGTGCTAACAGCAACTCCAGTCTCTGGGATTATGCCTTCTCTAAGTCCACAAAGCACATGTAGACTGGTTAAACAAACTCGCATGCCCCCTCCAAGACCCTGAACATGGTGTAGAGCTGGTCCACTGTTCCACGACCGGAAAACCACACTGCTCCCCCTCAATCTGAGGTTCGACTATCCGATGGACCAGCACCCCTGAATAGACCTTACCAGGGAGGCTGAGGAGTGTGATCCCTCTGTAGTTGGACCCTCCAGTCACCCTTTTTGTAGAGGGGGACCACCACCCCAGTCTGCCAGTACAGGGGAACGGTCCCCGATGTCCACACAATGCTACAGAGGCATGTCAGCCAAGACAGCCCTACAGCATCCAGAGCCTCTGGGCGGACCTCATCCACCCTCATCCACTGAGGAGCTTTTCAACTACCTCAGCCCCAGAAATGGGAGAGCCAACACCAGGGTCCCCAGACTCTGCTTCCTCATCGAAAGACGTGTTGGTGGGATTGAGAAGTATTCCCTCCACCGCCTCACATCGTCCTGAGTCGAGGTCAGCAGCCCCCCATCCCCCCTGTACACAGTGTTGATGGAGCACTGCTTTCCCCTCCTGAGCCACCGGATGGTGGAACAGAATCTCCTCGAAGCCGTCTGGAAGTCATTCTCCATGGCATCTCCGAACTCCTCCCATACCCGAGTTTTTGCCTTAGCGACCGCCGAAGCTGTGTTTTGCTTAGCCTGCTGATACAGATTTTTTCTGAGCTGGTGCAACTGGAACACAAACTACCTGGTAGTAATGGCACATATTCTCAGCCGCTCAGAATTCCGAGACAACTTGAATGCACTATTAGGCCATTTAGTTTGAGAAGTGAAAAGATCAGAGTGACAGAGAACACGCCTCTGTTGTAGTCATGTGATCGACTCCCCCCTTCAGCTGCTCATCCTCTTTGATTGGCCCTTCAGCTCATGTTTGAAGCGCAGTCAGTCAGGCTACAGCTCTGAAAATAGTACATTTTCCTCTGAAACTCGCAGCAGCCCAGGAAAGGACAATTTACTGCAAACAGCCAGTTCCCCAAACATCACCAGGAATGTTTGTGGGATTATTTTATTACCTGGTTGGCTTCAGCGTACCATTACAGACACACTACAGACCGGTTCTACATATGCCCCTCAGGGATGAATAAAGGTTTATTGAATTGAATTGATGCATTTAATTATCCTGTTTAGGTAATTCTGATGGACAGTAAGTTTGTCTTTACTGGTTTATAACCCTGTACTGGTTTCACTCCACTGGAGTTCATTATAAATTGACGTCTGTGGAAAAGCGTGTCTCTGCACATCAGAGACCCCTTCACTGCCCACTTTTAAAACTCGTCTTAAAATGCATTTTATTTCTTTGACTTTCAACCTCAGAGAGACGTTGTTTCTTTATCTGAACAAATTCAATTTCATTGGTCTTATTTTGTTGGATTTTTGTTCTTATATCATGTTTATATATGATCTATATACCATGCCATGCCATATATAACCATCTATGATCTGTTGTTTATCTTCTTTGTTTGTATAGTTTTTATATTTATAAACTTTATAAATAAAGTTGGCATGGTCTGGTCTGGTCTGGAATGGCATGGTCTGGTAAACAGCTGATCATTCAGAAAACATAAAGACCGATATCATATCCAGAATGACGCCACCATCTGATCTGAGATCATGGAACTAGAGATCAGTAGTGGTAGAAAGAGGCTCTGAAGGCCAGGCTAGATAAGTCTGGATCTGGATCAGGATCAGAATCTGGATCGGGATGTTCCCTCTTGTGGTGGGTTCTAACCCAACTAACAGTATAAGAGACTTCATCTTTAGATGGTGATGTAGCAGATGTGAAGTTTAGGAGGACGACGCCGACGACAGTAAAACATGAATCGGTTACTGAAATCAGGAATTTTACCTATAAAACGTCTCAGCTATTGTCCAACCAAACAAGCTGATCCAGGAGCAGAAATCTGGACATAATTTTGCTCTGTTATCGCTCATTTGCATATTGCATCTCTTCAGTTGTTTGAGCCACTTTTTTATTTTAGTGTGCAAAGCAAATAATTCCAGACATGATCTGAGATGAACTCAGAGGATTTTCATTTCCACGGCTTGGAGGAACTTTTCTCTTCCATCCAGCAGGATTTACTCTGCTGGAAGATGCATTCAGAGGATGAAAACTACAAATAAAGCTCATCTATCTTTGATCAACCTTAACAGACACATTTCTCTGCATATAGAAGCAGTTAGACTGAGAATCATCCATGTCTGGATGTTGGAGAGCAACAGAAAGAAAACTGAGGTGAAAGGTTGTAGTGGGAAAAGTGAGCCTGGTCGTCACCTGACAGGAACTCCAGCCTCTTAAATCAAAGATCTTCTATTGCTATCATTTGGGAGGATGTCTGACCTCCGAGCTCAAGAACAAGTCAGCCAACAACACAACACTCTACTGTTGCACGTATAGTCCATCCAGCTATGACCAGTTTCCTGTCTGGCAGGTGCAGATGTCAATCATCTGTCTGTGCAGATGATTGGTAGATCTTGGTGGTGGCTGCAGAGGAAGAAAGTGAAGTCTGTTTGCTCCTGTGCAGCAGTCAGATTACTCACAGTGACTACCAGCAGTCAGGACTTCCTAGGAAGTTGGTGATCAGAACTATGTTTCAGATTGTTCCAAGGAGGTAGCCCTTCATGCTGTGGGGGTCCGAATGGCAGCTGTGAACGGATGAACTCTGGAAAGTCAATGTGCGATTTATTTTTGTAGCTCATCTTGACATCATTATTGGATCCATTCTTGTCAAACACAAAGCTCACATCAAACTGCTGCACCACGGCAGGAGGAGGACGGGGAGCTTCTGGTCTGGGACTGCTGGGTCGGCTACCATCTGAGCCATGGAAGAACAGCAGAGGGAGGAGGGAACTGTGGTGAGACTGGGGTCAGTTTTCAGCCAGAGACAGAGCCAGAGCTGCCTGAAGTGCTGCCTCCTCATCGATACTGTAATCCTGAAAAAAAAGGAAAGAAAGCAGACATGGGAATATCTGGCCACAGGAAGTCACCCATCCCTGGTCCAGGTCTACTTTCACCAGACCTGAACACTCACCTGCTCAACCTCAGTTCAATAAAAAATCCGGAGTTTGTGTAATAAATGTAAACAGAACCAGGTTCTCATCAAGCCATATTTGATGCTCCAGATGATTCAATGCCGGACATGTCCTGTCCAGCATGGTGGCGGCAGAATGATGGTCTGGCTGCTGTGTTGTGCTGAACTGATTTGTGTTGGCAAGAGGAGCTTTATGGGTATAAGGCTCCTACTGATAATCAGATTGATTTTTTATTTAAATTCTTATTTATTTATTTTGACTTAGAAAAATTCCATAATCTTGCTGGACCTCACCGGAGAGCACAGGAAAAAAGAAGACATGTGAACAGAAATGAAAAGGAGAGTAGAGAAAAGGGAGAGGAGAAAAAGATCCAGCAGATAGAAGCAACAAGCCCCAATCCAACACCAGACAACGAGCTGCTACACTTGTACGGAAACACAACAGAGAATTTCCTTCAGCTTTTACAGGTAAACTAAGCTGACAATCATCAGGAGTTCTTAAAAAATATCCAAGACAGCAACAACAACATGTATCACAACCAACCAAAGTACCAGAAACACACACACCTGAACCAAAGCATCTCTTAATGTATAAACCCACTGGACACCTCAGTGACTGCCAGCATGCAGAGGATGAGGAATGAGGAGTGATCAGTGATGAGAAGTGGTGAGTGAGATCATGCAAATGTGACCACGCCTTGCCCCACCCCAAAGACCGCCCCTTTCCCACCTGGAGGGTGGCAGAGGAGAGCCCCAGCCAGAGCCCCCCCAGACAAGGCAGAGGACACGCACTATGCACAGAAGGACCAGGCCCTCCAAACGACTACCGCAATGTTCCAGCCACACACCCCGGGAACCACGGCACCATCAACCCCCCCCCATCCATTCTTCTGCTAAAAACACAAAAACTACATGGCACGCCCCCCAGAAGTTGTGTTATTTTTTATGTTTTGATGGAATTAAAACTGAGATGCCAGCAACCCCAGAAGACCCCACCCACCACATGCCTAGGGGGACGGAGAGGAGGGGGAGGAGGACAGCAGGAGAGCCCAGACCCAAGACCCACCATCCCCGAGCTCACACAGGTCTCCCCGAAAAGTACTGTTTCTTTGTGGCCTGAAAAATTCCGCAAAGACAGGCCATCATTTATCCAATCATTTTCAAGTTTAGCCAATCACTGGGGTCTTCAAAGATGTGGGAATGACCAGGTAGTCCCTGTAAACACCCCGCAAGTGGTGCACCGAGGCTGCGTTGCCAGCAGAGGGCGCACGTGCAGCAGAGACATCCGACGTAAAGCACATTGAAGACGCCTGTCAACTCACTTTTTCTGGTAATTCATTATGTCCAGTGAAAGAAAGCAAGCTCTATGGGGAGAAAGTAAGCTGAGCCTCAATTTATTTGTGCACCACATCATCAGAGGAAAGCCAAAGCAGCGAGTATGAATCGGAAAACGCGTCCAAGCCTTTTTTCCAAAGGCTTGGACGATGTTTTAGATGCGTGAGTAATAGTATCTTTTCTGGTTTACCACATATAATATGCTGTAAAACGATTTTTACTGTGATTATTCTAGACATGAATAAGTAGAATGGATGCTGTGGGTTGGGTAGGTAATGGAAGAATGATAAAGAAAGAGTTGCTAAACACCACGTATTGTAGAAAGTACAGTAGTGATTATATTCTATATCAAAATGGTTAGTGGTGCACAGTGTACACAGTGTGCCAGTCACCTCTATACTTTCTACTATACACAGTGGTGTACAGTAGAAATTATAGAGGTGACTGGCATCTATTTTGTGTCAAAACAAGTTTGCTTTAAATACAGCTACAACTAAATAGCTCAGGAATCTTTCCAGTCTCACAGAAATAAATAACAGCATTTGGCACAATTCGGAGAAGTTTGGTCACTTGAGACTACAGTCCATAACTCACCTAAGGTTTGTTAAACCTAAACCTAGAAACCTAAAATTTTAGCCTGGTGTAGCTGACAAGGTGTAGAGGATGTGTAGTAAATATTTTGTGTCTGGCATTAGGCATCTTAAAATGACATTTGTTCAATAACAGGTTTAAAAAAAGCACGGTGGACAAAAACAACAACAACAACAAAAAACGGTTTACAGCTAAATTTGACCTGATGTGGGTCAGGTTATAATACAGCCACATACTAAAAGAGATCATTTTATGAAACTAGAGCTTATAACGTTGAAATGAGGTGTCACTGAATAAATTTGGCCCTGTAGCTTTTAACCTTAGAAACTTGGTAATGTCAATAGATGGAAATTATCACAAAATAAGGTAGGAATGAAGGTAAGGATCTACATTTTTTCGTCATTTCTTCCAGGAGCTTTAGGTGAGTCTGGATGAAGTTTTTCACCGTGGTTTCGGGGTCCTCCGCCATCTGCTCTGGGATCCCTGCAAACACCAGATTCTCTCTCATGCTCTGTGCCTGCAGATCGATCACCGCTTCCTTTATCTTCTTATTTTCCTCAGAGAGTTGGGTCAACCCCTCGGTGAGGGAATTTACCAACTCTCTGAGGCCGGTGTTCTCCGCAGCCAGGATTTCCATCTGCTTCTGGATGAATCTGGTCTGAATCTGCCGTCTCACTGGATCTACGTCACATACAGCATCACCTACCTGCCTCCAGATGTTGTGTATTGGTGAAAGGTCTGGACTGGAGGCAGGCCAGTTCAGCAGCCGGACTCTTCTCCTGTGAAGTCATGCTGCTGTAATGGATGTAGGATGTGGTTCAGCATTGTCATGTTGAAATCTGTAAGGCCTTCCCTGAAAGAGACATCTGGATAGGAGTGGATGTTGCTCTAAAACCTCTATGTACTTTCAGCAATGATGGCGCTTCACAGATGTGGATCTAGTTTTCACCTTCAGCCTTGTCCCCAGGATACAGAGATTCCTTTTGATTCTCTGAATCTTCTGATGATATTCTACACTGTAGATTGAGGATCTTCAGTCTGATGAACATTGTCCTGAAATTGTTGCACAGTTTTAGATCCACTTTGTCTCAGATTGGTAAAGCTCTGTCCATCTTTCCATCTGAGTCATGTTACTGACCTGCTGCCAGTTAACCTGATTAGCTGTCAAATGCTCCTCCAGGTGTTTCTGCTTTGTACCTTTTACTTTTCCAGCCTTTTGTTGCTCCTGTTCCAACTTTTTCCAGATGTGTTGCTGCATCACATTCACTATCAGCTCATATTTTCCATCACATGATGAAATGTCTCATTTTCATCCTCTGACAAGTTGGTGATCTGCTACTGGGAATAAATATGACTTGATGGGATTCTGCTTTTATTTACATTTTACACTTTTTCTGGAACTGGGGTTGTACATGAGGAGGATTCCAATAAAGCAGAAGTGAAAAGATTTTGGATCTCATTAAACAACCTTATTTGATATTTTTTTGCCACTAAAGTTACTTTCTAAACAAAACTGACAGAAGTGAACATACAACAAAGGTATCGTAGGAGAACTTGTGTCTGTGAAGGAGATGCTGGAGAAAGTTGGAGCTCTTATAGGTGGGGTCTCCCCATGGCATGGCTGAACACACTGGACACACCTGGAAGAACAAGCATGTAGTTAGTTTATAAATATTCCTAGGATGTGGTCTGATTTTCATCTCTGGCTTTAGTATGGACAAATGCAATCTAGCTAAACTAATGAAGAGCTGTACATCTAGTTTTCCCTGAACAAATTAGTCAAATCAAGGCTGGAAAAAGTGCATTATCCTTTAAATTTACTAACTTTAAACTCTCATCTCACTCAAGGAGACGCAGGGCCATAGACTGAAGTGGTCTGAGGGGACATTAAAAACATCAAGGCCCTGATCTTCATCATATCAGCTGCATTGCTCAAAACTGCTCCCTACTGGTCCAGTGGTGCTATTGTATATCTGTCTGTAGCATAAACAAGCCATATAGATATGGAATCTGGACTCCACATGACCTCTGAGCTGCTGCTCTTTGCTGACTTCCCGTAAGTTTAAGAGTTTATTACAAATTTTTAAAGCCTGGAGTTGACCACTTTTACTTCTATTAATCCTTTTTCATTCTTTTAATTGTTTTATTTTTCATTGTGCAGCACTTCATGCAGCACCATATACTACAAAAACAAACAGCTGGGTGTCATCTGCATAGCAGCAAAATCGATCATAGTTTTATTTCTCACCACTTTATTGGGATCATTCCGGTGGTTTTCCATACAGTGCTTCACCAGTTCCTGCTGGTCCAGGTTTCTGGCCCCACAGAATGGACACACAAATGTTGATCGGTTTGGAATATTGCTGCATACAGGACAAAACATTTACATACAGACAAAAACACAAAATGCAAAAATAAGCAGACTTCGAGTTACTGGACTATTTATTTAACCTGCAGCTTCTAGCGTGTGTGCTGTTTATAATGGTGGGTGGGGTTCTGCTTTTAAAACCTGTCCTGACTACCTGGTCAGAGGTGGATGCACTTAGAACGCAGTGAAAACACATCCAGATCCAATCACTCAGACCGCATTCAGGGTGGTCTCGGATTACATTAAGATGTATAAACATCATACCCTTAACCTAAATGAACCTTAATGTTCATCATAGAGAGGTCATGTCTATCATGTCCATCACAGAGATGTGGCTAAACAAGCTGAATCAGGGAGGAATTTGTAGGAAGTGTGCTGAAGTAAGTGAAGCTGATGCTGTAGGTGACAGCATATATATATATATATATATGTGTATATATATATATATATATTACACATAATAGATTTAAGCTGGTGATATTCTAAAAAGTTTGTGCTGCTGATTCCATATTGCGAAGTGAGAATATTAAATGACAAGAAGGTTTTATTTTCTATCATATGTTCTGTTTTATTCCTTTTTTTCCTTTGAGTGAAATTAATATATTAGATATATTGCAGCTTGTTAGCTAAGAAACAGTGATTAAAGTTGGATAGCTACAATCCACGTTTCTCTGATGTAAAGTTTTTAGACTGATGGCTTGTTTTTCCATAGAAATCTGTATGTGAATACAGTGACTTAAACCTGCTGAGGATGGTTTAGTGGGTATCATTGAAAACAGGTAGTAGAACCATCATTTTAATGGTGGCAACCCTCCCCATGAGTGATATGGGTAAGCGCTAGTGATGCGCGGGTCGGGGTTTTTTCCGACGTGGGTCCCGCTCTTTTAAAAGACCCGACCCGACCCGACCCGCCCCATTAAAACACATGTTATGATATTGACAAATGCTTTTATTTAGTCTGACAAAGGTGCATATGGTCTCCTAAATTGGCACTGGAAACTGGCAACACAAAATGTATT
>JBAGKP010000018.1:3268411-3286268 GCA_037177255.1 Melanotaenia maccullochi
GGTATCCGGGTGGAGCGTTCCACAGCCCGAGGAGCTCTCAGGTATCCGGGTGGAGCGTTCCACAGCCCGAGGAGCTCCCAGGTATCCGGGTGGAGCGTTCCACAGCCCGAGAAGCTCCCAGGTATCCGGGTGGAGCGTTCCACAGCCCGAGGAGCTCTCAGGTATCCGGGTGGAGCGTTCCACAGCCCGAGGAGCTCTCAGGTATCCGGGTGGAGCGTTCCACAGCCTGAGGAGCTCTCAGGGTAACTCCCAGAATCACCGTCTGTGAGCAGCGTCAGCATCTGAGATGTGGTCTATCTTCTACTGGGGAATAAAAATGGGTTGATGAGATTTGGAAATCATTGCATTTGGTTTTTATGTACATTTTCCATAGTCCTGGCTCTTTTGAAAACACATATTGAAACACATATTAATGCAGCGATTCTCAAACTGGGGGTCCTGACCCCTGTGAGGGTCCCAAGATAATTTTAGGGGGTCCAACGATTATTGTAAAAAAATCTAGCCTACATTTATCAAATACATTTTTATTTATATCAGGCAGCCAAAGTTAACAGGTTTATGTAAAGATTAATCTGTGAAATTAGAGTTAACTTTAAAGGCATTAAACACGTTATGGCTAGGGGTTTGGGGTTAGCCTTAACACCAATGTATGCTACCTTTGGGGGTCGTGGCTCAAAACATTTAGAAGTACTGCATTAACCAGGCTAAACATGAGGTTTCCAGGACAGCTGCAGCCACATGCATCATTTTGTAGAAGAAACTGACATTAGTCCTCCACCCTCCTTCAGGTTTTAGACCTTCCCAGTTCCGTTGTGTCAGCAGCTCCATCAGTTTCAGGCCAACCAGCCAGTGACTACAAAGCAGCAGTAGATCAGTTCATTCAGGCTGGCAGCGAGGCATCGCTGGAGGAGGAACAGGAGGCGTCTCTGCCTGATGTTCAGGAGTCTCAGACTCATTTACTGCAGCAGCTGATGGCTTCTGCTCAGACACTGACGGCCAAAGAAGACCTGCTAAGCAAATTAAGGTGAGACAAAGGAAGCGTTCCTGCTCCGTCTGTTAGGAGGCTGCCTGGGTGGCTGTTCATGTAGCCAGATCAGAGCTGTTTACAGGAGAAATATCTGTGTTTTTTCCTAACAGACAGCATCTGCTGGTGCACACAGCTCGAACTGAAGGCTACAGTAAAGTGATGCTGGGAGACAGCTGCACCAGACTGGCCGTCAGACTGCTCAGCGGCATCTCCCTGGGCAGAGGGGCCCAGCTGGCTCAGGACACGGTGTGTTGGTGAGGAAGATGAACCACGAGGCCGATGGCGAATCACATCTAACGGTGTTTGTGTTTACAGGGTTTCTCAGACTCCAGATATGGTGACGTCATATCAGTGCGGCCGATGAGGGAATACTCTGCCAAAGAAATTGCTTTCTATAATCACATGTTCAGCGTGCCGTCTGTGGTCACACCTGGTCTGGACACTCAGGTGAGATGGAGCAGGGGTTCCCAACCTATTTTCCTCAGGCACCCCTTTCATGCAATTACTTAAAGCCATTGACCTCCTGCCCACCCCGGGCTGGAACCATGCTGGTTTCATGTTTTCTGAAGTGAGATTCGTACCATAAATTATGTTTCCTGTCTGAGTCCTGTCCTTCCATATAGCCACAGTTAAATTAACAACATGGAGCCTTACATTTTGTTTTTCTTAAAATAGGGACATGTGTGGGCATTAGTCTCAATGTCTCTGAATGTTCAAAGCCTTGGGAACCCCCTGTGCTCTTTGGGGGAACCCTCTTGAGTGTTTTGTTTACTCCTGTTCCTCCTGAAGTCAACAATCCTCTCTTTAGTTTGTGTTCTAGATGAGATGATTGTTTCTGACTGACCAGTTCTCTGGACTCAGCTGATCATCTGGACTTCTTGTCCATCACTGATACTCCCCAAAGCTGCAGAGTAATCAGAGTATTTCTGCAGATGACAGGACTCAGAGTTGGACTGGAAGTCTGAGGTGTTCATTGTGAAGAGAAATGGTGACAGAACAGTGTGCTCCAGTGCTGCTGACCAGCATCTCAGACACACAAACTGAGGTCTGGTTGTGCAGAGTAAAGTAGTCCTACGAATGAGTAAAGCAGTCCTACGAATGAGTAAAGTAGTCCTACGAATGAGTAAAGTAATATCTGATGAGGAACTGTGCTACAGTAGAAGGTAAATGTGAACCTGAGCAGGTTTCTAGGTGATTAATAGAGGAGTTACACAAGTAAATATCTCAGGAAGCCATCAGCTGATGATGATGATGATGATGGACACCTCTATCAATGGTCAGTCAGGAGGATCCAGGGATAGCCCCACATTCACCTTAGAAACACCATGAGGATCCAGAAAGAAGTGAAGCCCAAGCTTGTGTATAGCTGCGTTTCCATGACAGTCTTTCACTAAATAAAAGCAATTTCTTTTATTTCTAACATTTCGACAAAGTGCAGCTGAGATTTTCAGGTGTTTCCACTGAGCAGCGTTTAGCGCATTAGCCGTTATTCTGGTAAAATGTCGTCCTGCGAGACTCCACTTAGAGAAGGAAGGAGGTTTATGATTGTTTGTAAAACTCTGCATTTCACTGTTGTTTGCTGTCAAGGATGGTAGTTATATTTTTATTTAAATATTTGTAAAAAGACTTCCTCCTCCGTCCCTACATACTGCGCCATCTTTATTTCAAACGAACCGATCACGTGATAAGCGTAAGATATACTTCTTTATCGACACGTCATGAGAACATAAAACTCTTTAGCCATATTTGAGAGGCTTTCAACATTTAGGTGTGTCCATTACCAGTTTTTTATTGCGATATTTAGGTTTTGCGCACTTCTAGGGGGTAATGGAAACGCAGCTTGAGATAAGATTTCATCCTTCACTATAAACCTCCTTCATCTCCATGGAAACCAGCAGGACCTTCATGGTTCATCTAAAACAAAGACAAAGTCATAGGAGAACACATTGGCAGAGTTTTTAGAGCTGGAATCAACCTTTTCACCACAAACAGCAACAGTAAGACCTGGTTTCTGGTTCTGGCTGCTAGCTCCAGGGGTTCTGTCCCACAGTGATGACACAGACGTCTCTGGAACCAGCCGAGTCTCTGCTGTCATGTGACTCCTTGTTTGTGTGGAGAAATTAGCAGAAGCTCTAAAGTGGACAGAGCTGTTCTCGCGGTTTTCTACGTTCCCATAGAACTGCTGGTCTGAACTGTGTTTGTTTCGGATGCAGATGCTTGGTAGAGTCTTTTAGCTGAGTTTCTGCTGTCATGTTGCTATGCTACATGTTAGCATTGCTGCTTCCTGCTGTCTGCAGACATCTCCTGTCCTGAAGGGTTAGGTGGAGGTGGGGAGGAACAGATTAGGTTCTGATCTTACCTAATGTGACAGTGAGAGCAGAGAAAACCGGATATTATGACAGTGTTTTTGGCTCATGAACTTAGAATAACAGCCTCATGTTGAGTCCATGGCTTTGTTTAGTTTATCTGTTTTGTTCTTTCTGATCTGTCCATCCTTCCCAGTCCGAGGAGTTGAGGCTCAGCTGTTGTACTTGGAGCTGGGAGGAGCTGCTTTTGCTTATCAGAACCAGTAATGTCCTCGTGTTTGTCCTTTAGATCTCGGACAAGGCCAGTATCCAGCGTCTGACAGAGAGCTTCGTTACCAAACTGCAGGCAGACTTTCCTTCTACTGTCAGCACAATCTACAGGTCAGGAAGAGGCCGAACATCATCACATTTGTTGCTTGACACCATGGTGGACGTCTTTGCTGCTAAGCCCATGGATTTATGTTGGTCTGCTGCTGTGTGTGTGATTGTAGGACCAGTGAGAAGCTGCAGACGGCCTGCAGGATCTCCTCCGCTACTGATGATTGTGGCAGATGTTTGCTCTGTATGTGCATCCTGGATACGTCTGCAGGTGAGCTCAGTTAGCAGCTAAAGGCTAACAGCTGCAGGAATGAACTGGACTTTCATCATGTTTTTCTCTTTTAAAACAAAAAATGAAAAATCACGAACACATAAGGAACGCCTCGATTTGACTCACTAGGTGACAGATCCCCAGACCGTGTTTTTTTTTTTTTCCTATGAGTAATTTTAGAGGTTTAAGTGACTCAACGTTCTGTGTTGTTGCTATGGGAAATTCTTGTTGGCTAGGTATGCTGTCCCATTTCACGAACGTTAAGCAGACTTCGAAGTGTGCAGACCCTGAATTGGACACCGCTACTGTTTTCATCTGAAACGAGTCATGTGAGCAGAGACCTGAACCAGGAAGCAGGGACTAACTTACCCGGATATCTCTCTGTTATCTGGGCTGACTTACCCAAACATTCAGGATCTGGATCAGCGGTATGAAGCTGGTTATCAACTCAGTAATTCAGAAAAAAAGGAGAATAATGAAGAGAAGTTAAAAGGAAAGTAGAAAAAAGGAGAGGAGACAAAGATCCAGCATATAGAAGCAACAAGCTTTCATCCAACCCAACACCAGACAACCAGCTGCTACACCTGTACAGAAACACAACAGAGAATTTCCTTCAGCTTTTCCAGGTAAACTAAGCTGACAATCATCAAGAGTTCTTAAAAATAACCAAGACAGCAACAACAACATGTATCTGACCGGGGCCATCAGATGCGGGTTACACCGCCTCCCAACACCCTACACGTGTGTGAGAGAGCAGGGAAGGAGAGGAGGGGGAGGAAGATCCCCTCTTTAAAGCTGAGCAGCTCGTGTTCTTACCAGTCGCTGTGGTCAGTCTCTTTCTCATCCTAGGGTTAACCCTTTTTGCTAGAACTCAGCGAGTTTTAATCAGACTGAAAAGTTCTTTTTCAAATCTTCTTCAGACTCATTCCACATTGTAAATTTCTTTTCTTAGGTCCACATCAAATATTTCACATCATATGTGTGAACATACAGTCCCGCTGTCTTCATCACGTCGAACAAAAGCATCGGATTTACTCACAGCGCTGAAACCAAGTCCACTAAGTTCAGATAATCCATGCTAGTCCAAGTTCAACCCAAGGTCCACTGGAATATTCCAGTACGTGGAACAGAATGAGCTTCTGATGGAAACGTGGATAGAGGGGTGTTTGGCTCAGTATGCAGCGGGTGGAAAGCTGCTGGTGTCTGATCTTTCTGTTTTAATCCAGTCATGTTTCAGGAACCAGTGGTGTTATTACATCCCTATTTAAAGTACATGTACAGTCCATGAATATTTTCTCCATCGTTGAACTGTTCATCACCTGAATCAACTTTTCCAGAACTAGAAGGATTTAGGTCAAAGTTGCAGGATGGAAGTGGGTTTTAGAAACCTTCCTAGGCTCTGATAAGTCAGGTTATTCCCCATCCCTTTATGAAGCAGACTGCAGCACACATGGCTTCACATAGAGATCTGCATCACTGTAGAAATAAGCCTGGGCCTTCTCCTCCAGACTGCTGTAAGCTGCAGTTTACTCTTCTTCTCTGCTTCCTGTTTCCATTCAGAGATGGCTTCAGCCCTCCAGGCCACGCTGATCTCAGATCAGCTCTCTCACAGTAAATCTCCAGCTTCTGCAATCCCAGGACAAGACCAAGGTAATCCAGCTCATGTTTTTTTTTCTTTTGTTTGTTTTTTTGGTGGGTGGGGGGCTTTTTTTTGTTACAAATTCAAAAGCCTTTTATATGCACAAATAAATAAAAAAGAAAAAGAAAAAAGGCAGAAACCTAGAAACACAGTGCCAACATGAGGAGTATGCCTTCCTGTAGTATTTTATTTCTTCCCATCCAATCAGCTGTCCTACCTGTGCTCTCTGCTGCTGTTCTGCTTTGTTTTTCCAGTTGAGCATCCTGCAGTTGTAATTTGCGCATCAGCTTTTCCATCACGTAGATTCCTTCTGTAATCTGCATTCATTAACACTGAGGAGGAGAATGCCGTTTCCCCCAGTTTTCAGATATAAATATTTTACCAGCTGTTAATGATACTTTGACCAAGTAGGTGTCTTTTGATTGTAAAACTAAATGGAAGACATCATCATTATCTAGTAAGTAACAGTCTGTCCTACTTCTGGGTGTCCAGTTACATGACTTTTTTTTTATTAACATTTTTTCTCAGTCTAACATGTCCGAAGGAAAAGTAATAATAGAATCTTCTACGCAGCTAAGAGAAGTCATTATCTTCTGTTCACAAGACTGGTGGATCATGGACATGTAAGGTACAGCTGCTCAATCTGATTTAGATAAATCAATCTTAAGAGTTGTGAATCTTGTGATTTTACTGCTCCTGGATGGTGACATTGAAATAAATCCTGGGCCTCAAGTTTTAAATACATTTTATGTGGACTGGCTGAAAATGTTAATACCGTGGCTACAGCTACAACCAACCAGGCCACCGTCTCAGTAAACAGGGTGACCATCTGAGTTAATGTGGCTACAGCCACAATGTACTGATCACAGTCTCAGTTAACCACAACGTTACATTCATCATGGCTAATGCCACAGCTAACTGGATTACAACGTCAGCAAAACGGGCCGTGGACCGGGCCACCAACTCAGCTGACTAGGACACCATCTCAGCAGAACGAGTCACCTTCTCAGCTCAGCGGGACGCCATCTCAGCTGTCTCAACTGCTGCTTCAGCTGCCATTTGATAAGTTGATGCCAGTTAGTTCTCGAATAATCCATAAAATAAGTGACAGACAACAAAATTGTAATAGAAATAAAGTTTTTATTTTTAAATTCAGATTTTTAAAGTTATTTTAAATATTGAATCGAGCTAAGAGAATATGGGATCATCGTTATAGTAAAGGATTATTAGGAGGTCATCTAAATGTATGGAGTCTGGCCTCCAAAAAGGAACAAACTGAGCACTTAATTAATTCTAATATTGATTTTATGGGGTTATCCAGAACATGGCTGTCACCCTCATCTCCCGAAGATATTAATAATATGCCTGGTTACAATGTCTTTAGAAAAGATGGACAAACAGGAAAAGGCGGAGGCGTTAGAATCATCTAAAATGTCATTAACTACAAGTGTTATTACACTTTCTGTAAGTATGGCTTTTACTGTCATTTGTTTATATCGAAAACCAACAAGTAAAACAGATTTCTATGATCAATTTTAAAAACTTCTTTTTGTGTGATCTCAAAAAAGAAATAATCTTCACTGGTGATTTCAATATAAACTGGGACAAAAAAGAAGAGAGAAGAAATCTTAAACATTACTAAGCATTTCAGCCTAATTCATCTTATAGATGAGCCAACCAGTGACCAACAACTAAAAGTGATCTTTTGTTTGTTCATAGACCTGAAAAAAATACTCATGTTTACAATTTAACTTGTTTATCTGATCATAATGCTATTTCCTTTTGTAGAAAACTATAAAAAAACAACTTGAATAATAGATCAAAAAACAATAAAATTCCAAAACGTGGCATTTAATGAACGTGATTGGAGAAACATTTTCTCCAGATTTAGATTTTGTATGAGATTTCTTAACAAAAGTGATGGCTGTAATGCAACATCTTCCAGAAGGGGGAGACAAAGAAAAGACAAAAATAATCTCCCATGGCTGACTCCAGAGTGCAATCAGCTGATGGAAAACAGAGGCCGTCCACTTAAAGTTGCACTAAAATCAGGTAGACAGACAGAGTTACATCTGTTAGGAATAAGTCACCCAGACAATACGCAGGGCCAAGGCAATTTTTTTTTATAAACATTAATGAGAAAGAATGAGAAAGGGAATAGTAAAATAAAATTGGAACAGTATTAACAAACTTACTGGCAAACAAAACAAAAAAGAAAATAGAGAAAAATAAATATCAGTGGAGAACTGGTTAAAGATCCAAATGTAATTACTACAGAGTAACTTTTTTATAAAACTGGTCCAGAAAATATCTGAGTTGCTCCATCCTTCCCAGTATGAATCTGTTCCTGTCGATGAGGCACAACCCATCTTTACCATTGATGAGACATCTGAAATAGAAGTTGCCAACATTATTAGTTCATTAAGCAGCTCCAAAGCTAAGGGTGATGTGGTTTGGATGGTAGTTTATTGAAAGAGCACATATGGTGAATTAAATACTGGGTGGTCCCAGCCACATGGAAAAGGGGTGTGGTTAGTCCAGTCTTCAAATCTGGGAATAAACAGATAAGCACAACTACAGACCTGTAACATCTCACCGGTAGTTTATAAAATAATAGAGAAATGGGGTGTGGAATTATTAACCGAACATCTTAATAGAAGAAGAATATAATTCTTTACATAGGATTCAACCATCATCAGTGTGTTTTGAGAAAAAACTTGTGTTGGGGCAGTATTTCTGGACCTAAAGATGGTCTTTTTTTTAACCTTTATTTAACCAGGTAAAAAAATGTTTGAGAACCAGTTATCATTTGCAAACATGACCTGGCCTGGATGGTCTTTCACACTGTTGACCACAAAATTCTTTTAACTAAATCAAGTCATTTTAATTTTTCAGAAAAGCATTAAAGTGGATGACATAAACAACGTGTGTTTTGGTCAGCGGTGTCAAATCGGAAGAGTACCGCAGGGTTCAATACTAGGACCGGTTCTTTTTTCTCTCTACATAAATGATCTTCCAGAAGTATGCAAAAACACCTGCTAACTCTCCGAGTGGTAGAGCTACTAGGCCCATGGGTGTAGGAGTTTGTGAGCAGACGTAATGCTTTTGGGCAGTCGGTTCTCTCAGTCGGGGGCTGTAAAATCTGGAACAGTGTACTACTACTACTAACGCCCCACATATAACACTTTCAAGACTCAACTAAAAATCAAATCAACATTGTATTCATCAGAATTTCTGCAGGCTTCCTGGTACATGATGTATGTTTATTACCATATGCCAGGATCATCCACTGGCTGCACTTCATTAACAAGAGGTGCTTTTATTATGTATATAATCGCTTTATCTTTATAGTAATTCTTTTTTTCTTCCTCTCCTTTTTTGTGTTGCATAACTACCTGCCTATGCACTAATGTTGTTTTTCTTTGTAAATATTGTATTGTGTGAAATACTGTTGTGTATATGTAGTTTTAATCCTTAATACTTTTTAAACTTTTGGATTTTATTAATGTTGACATTTTACACCTTGTCCAGGGACAACAGTTGAAAATGAACTTTACAGCTAACACTGACATATTTACAGAAATGTTTATTAATGTGTACTGTCCCTGATAAACCAATAAATAAGTTGGGAAGTAAAACTGATTTGTGGATCAGTTTCAGCTCCTGATGTACAAATAGAACAGACAACAGGTGGAAATGAGGCAATTATCAAGACAACCCATATAAAGGAATGAGGTCCTGCAGGGGGAGGCCACAGACCATTTCCCTGTCTTCATCCTTTCTGGCTGGGTTTCGCTCATGTCTGCATGCAGCCACTCTCACCTCTGCAGGTAACATGAGGACCATCAGCAACCCACAGAAGCTGCTCAGGTAGTCCAGCTCATCCAAGATGGAACATCAGTGCTGCTGGGAAGAAGGTTTGCTGAGTCTCCAAGCACAGTGTGGAGAGCATGGAGGAGATACCAGGAGACAGCCAGTTCATCAGGAGACGGGCCAGGGAGATAGATGAGTGTTCCGGGAAACGGGCCAGTGTACCAGGAGATGGGGCAGGGAGACAGACCAGTACACCAGGAGATGAGTCAGACTCAGAAACAGTCTCTGTGAGGTGGTATGAGGACCCACGTCCACTAGTGGAGCCTGTGACAGACGAGTGTACCGGGAGACGGGCCAGGGAGACAGATGAGTGTACCGGGAAACGGGCCAGTGTACCAGGAGATGAGTCAGACTCAGAAACAGACTCCATGAGGTGGTATGAGGACCCACGTCCACTAGTGGAGCCTGTGACAGATGAGTGTACCGGGAGACAGATCAGTATGCCAAGAGACGGGCCAGTGCATCAGGAAATGGGCCAGGGAGACAGACCAGTACTCTGGGAGACAGGCCACGGAGACAGACCAGTACACCTGGAGACGGGCCAGTGTACCAGGAGATGGGGCAGGGAGACGGGCCAGGGAGACAGGCCAGTACACTGGGAGATGGGCCAGACTCTGAAACAGACTCCATGAGGTGGTACCAGGATCCAAGTCCACTAGTGGAGCCTGTGCTCACAGCCCAACAGGAGCAGCCGGATTGGCCTTTACCAGAGAACACCAGGACTAGCTGATTGGCTCCCTGTGGTGTTTGTAGGTGAACTAAGTTCATATGTAGACCACGTAACAGACGTGAGAGAGTCTGGAGATACCGTGGAGAATGTTGTGCTGCCTGTAGCATCCTCTGGTATGACCAGTTTGGCAGAATCGACTGGTTACTGCCACGTCGGAGATGTTTACGTGTTAATGACATTAATGTGACTCAAAGTGTCCTTGGGCATAAAACTAAACCCCATGTTGCCACCTGATGTTTCTGTTGGGGTATGAGTGTGTGTAAGTGGTTGAATGTGACATGTAGTGTAAAGGGCTTTGAGTGACTGGAAATGGGCTGTTTATCTATAGTTTATTTACCATTTAACCTTGTTTCTGTTAAAGGTCCAGCAAAACTAGAAGCAGCTGATCCAGCAGGACGGTGCTGCTCTTCAGGAGGAGGAAACCGGGGGGGAACCGGAGGTGGAGCAGGTTGCTGCTCTTCAGCTCAGTAAGTCGGATTTGTTTCTTTGTTTCTACATCAGCAGGGAGGTCTCTGGTTCTCTTCCAGCCAGCGAAGGGGTGGCCAGATAGGGCCAGTGAAAACCAGCCTGGTGGTCCTCGCGGTAGAGTCCAGCCTGTGTACTGCACTTCATGCCCCTTCACTCTTTTTCACTAAAGAGACTACATCCAACAAATTTACTTCAAATTTGAGAAACACGTTTTTGAAAAAAGGCATTTCAAGCCGTTATTTCAGTTATTTAAATATTTATTGTTTCAGCATTTTAAAACAGTTTAACTGGCCTGTTTCAGGGGCCTCATTTATCAAGCTTGCGTATGTACAAAAACCGGCGTACGCCAAATATAGTCAACTTTTGTATTTATGAAAACCAAACATAAAGAGAAAATGTCCCTACCTGCAACTCTGACCCAGGCGTACGCACAAAATCTAGAGAAACGGCGACACCAACAGTCCAGAATAAAATCAATGAAATGGTGTGAAGGTGAGACATTTGTGCACAATCCACTATTACCTTTCACACCACCTGTTAGATATTAAAGCTGTTTGCAGAAATTAATAAAGACGCACATTCGATATAGATACTCCTAGGAGTACATGCACAAAAACCAAAAAGCCACAGAATCGGGGTTTACAACAGAAACAGATGTATGAGAAACATATCTACGACTAGATTGTTATACCATTGTGAAACAACACTTACATGTAATTATGAACTCCATTCACGCTGCTAAATAATAAGGTGGACATCCTGCTGCTGAAATGTACTGTACCATTTAAGCCCTAACTCAGTAATGGCCATTACAATCACATGGCAGAGGGTCAATAATGCTCATCAGTTAGGCTACAATCGGGGTATTTCCCCACCTGTAGCTGTTCAGGTAAATAACTGATAGCTTGATATGAAAGGGACGCACCTAAATGTGTGAAGATGCACAATGGCTTATCTGGCACTGCTGGAGTATGTCGTGCATGAAAGCGTGAGCGACATTTCATAGACCAGCAAGACTTACTGGCACAAGATGACGAATGGCTAATGAGCCGGTTCAGACTTCCCCATGCGGTGCTGTTGGAGCGCTGTGACGCTTTGGGCCCGGCATTGCAGAGACGTACCAGGAGGACCTACGCTAAGCCAGTCCCTCTGCAAGCGTCAACATGGGTTTCTTGCAACTGGCACCTTTCAGAGGGAACTGGCTGGCAGGTCTGGGATGTCACCGCCAACCTTCAGACGTGTTATACCAGACGTGTTAGACGGCATCATTGGTTTGTTACAACGGCATATACGATTTCCTTACACAGTGGGTAGTATCCACAGAAAGTCCAGAATCTCAGCTAACAGCTCAGCAAAACCATTTCTATGACCACCAAACACAGTTAATATAACAAACAGTTCAAAGATCAGGTACACAAAGTCCGAAAAATATGTAAACACAGATGATGTCTCCCTGTGAATACGGACAAACGACTCCTCGATTTATGCTTTACGTTTGTAAAAGTCAGAAAGCATGTTTTACCTTTGCCGTCTTGCCTAAATTAAAACCGCATTTATTTAAAAAATAATAAACAAAAAGTTTCTTGTCTTTTGGGAGCAGTTTCCCGTCCAAAAATCACGATGTTCTGCCATCTACATGGGTTTTGACAAAGAGAAACGTCGATTCTTCTTCTTTCTTAAGTTCCAGACAGAAAACGTATGGTTTGTATGAACTGAAGATAAAATGGAACTTTATTGTCATTGCAACAAAAAGTGCAACGAAACTGCAAAAAAGATGTTTTATTAAAGAGGGAGGAGGTCTTCTCTGGGTGGCCAGTGGGGTGGCCCCAACCCCTTCTCCCAGCAGGAATAAACTGGATGGATCTACAGCTCCTGGCTGAATTCCTGTGGAAGCAGAAAGGATGGACTCAGTTTTATGTTTGCTTTTGCTTTCCAGGAACTTTGAGACGACCGACCTGAAGAACCTGCTGTGTTACAGCTGTCAGCTGACCATCAGAGACATGGTGAGGAATTCAAGACTGTAGTCTTCATCCAGAAAAGGAAAAGGCCAGAGTGTTCTCTCTGGGTCAAGAATGAGATCCTGCCCAAAGTAGAGGAGTTCTAGTATCTTGGGGTCTTTTTCATGACAATCTGAAAACTTTATAAATCCCTGGAGGAAAATTGAATTGTTGCAGCAGCATTTTAGGTGCTACCCCACATATAAGATAAGATAATCCCACATGGGGAAGGTTCACTGTTACAGCAGCTCAAAAAGAGATAAAACAAGTTAAATAAAATACAATTAAATGAAAAAAAAAAAACATATACAATACAATAAAAGTGCATAATTAGTTGTCGGTCAGACTGTCATGTGAGTGTGGGTTCCAGTGATGCAGTAGATTGTAATGCAGCATTATACAGTCTGATTGCTGTGGGAATGAAGTCTTTCTCTGATGGAGCTGCTTAAGGCCCCCACAGTCTGATGCAGAGGGTGAGAGGTGTTGTCCATGATGGCGGACAGTTTTGCCAGAACTCTCCTTAAGCATCAAACAAGCATCATTATTATTTATACAGGAAGAGCTAAAAGCAGCAGAGATAAAGACTGGTGATCAAAGTATGTACTGCAGATACATGCGTACATGCATACAGAGCTCTACATAGTGAGCCAGTGGTTCATTTAATGGTCAGTTAAGTCCAGTCTGTCTAGGGTGTTTGAAGTGTTGTAGAGCCTGACAGCAGCAGGAGGGACCTCATGGGTCCTCCCTTCAGGCGGAGAGGACGGAGGGACTTCCTGGGTCTTCCCTTCAGGCGGAGAGGACGGAGGGACTTCCTGGGTCCTCCCTTCAGGAAAGCGGAGAGGGAAATGGAGAAGAAGAAAACTAACATTCCATCATGAAATTTTGCATGAACTCAAAATCTATAATAATACACTGAAACAGGCCAGAACGCTCCACTTCTCAAACCTCATCACAGATAACAAAAACCACCCCAAACTGACTATCCTAAAGCCACTGATCTGTTAATAAACGTTGATTGTAACAAGTCCTCCATGCCTGCATCAGATGCTGCATATGAGGACTTTGTAGACTGTTTTAGAGCTATGATCAGTGCTGTTAGATCCAGTCTTTTCTCTAAATGAAATGTTGATTTTTACATCAAAGCTCTGCTTTTACCCGAGGAAACACCGGAGAGTTTGTCTTGGTTGATGCAAAGATGCTTGGTCGAGTTTTCGCCCAACTAAAACCAACAATCTGCCTTTAGACCCCATTTCCACATCACTTTTAAAAACATTTTATGGTTTCTATGAACTTTTAAATATTGTGAATTACTCTCTTCAGACAGGCGTCTTCCCATCTGTCTGCAGTGGTGAGGCCCCTTCCAAAGAAGAGGAATTTAGATCCCACTGTTTTAATAATTACCAACCTGTATCCAACCTACCAATTTTTTTTGTGAAATCATAGAAAAAGTTGTTTTTATTCAGTTAAATGACTTTCTGGATATAAAAATTTTTTGGAAAAAGGCTTACAGAAACCTCCAGTCCTGGGTCTAATGGATCTAAGCGCTGCCTTTGATACAGTAGATCACCAGATTTGATTAAACAGAGTTAGAAGTCTGGTGGGCCTCTCGGGTGCTGTTCTTAAATGGTTTTCTCTCTCAGATTAACAGTTTTATGTAAGTATGGATACCTGCTCCTCAGGAATCCATGAAATAAAATGTGGGGTTCCCCAAGTATCGATTCTGTTTCCTCCGGGGGATCCGTCACACCGGTAGCTCTACCTGCTCGGTCTGCAGGGTTTTTGCCGTGGTGACTGCCCTCGTCTGGGTGACCTGGGTAGTTCCTGTGGTGGCGTCCTCTGTGGTCATGGGTGGGCTGGCTTTGGGTGTGAATGGATCCCCAAGATATCATTTCCTCACAGCAGCGTCAGCCAGATGTTTTCATTCTACTGATGTTTTATATTTCATTCAGTTCAGAGACAGTAGCCAGGGATGGAGTTCATGTTGGTACAGAATGGAGTCTGGGCATGTGGAGGGAGGGTACATGCACATTGTTTGTTGGTGTGTATGTGTGTGAGAGTGTGTGTGAAAGAGACTACTATAGCGTGTGCTTTAATTCCCTGTTATATACTCCGGTGTGTGAAGGCTTTTACATTTAGTTTCTAATATGCATAATTAGTTTTTAGGAGCCAGATAAGGAGGCTCTGGTTAGGATGCTTCCTGGATGCCTTGGGGGAGATCCAAGATATGCTGGAGGGACACAGCTAGCCTTGGAATGCCCTAAGGATCCCCCGGATGAGATGGAAGGAGTGGTCAGGGAGAGGGAAGTCTGGGTTTTCCTGTGATCTGGTCTCGGATAAGAGATGGATGGATTCATCTTCTTTTTCCTCATCAATCTGAATGCTGACAAAAACATTTATTTTCTGTGTTGATTCATCATCTCTGAACATTTCAGGACTGAACAAGGTTTTCTGTCCCCTCTGTCTTCCAGACATCAGTGGACCACCTCCCTCAGTACATCCTGTCAGCAGCTCAGCGGAAGCAGAGGAGGTGAGGAAACCAAAGAAGATCACCATCTTCTCCTTCCAGAACCACGACTGTGTTGGGTTTACACTTGTATATGGTGGAAATACGCAGGTTATCATGAGCCATTTTCCATAAAACAATGTTGGTGAGCTGGAGGATTGTTTACACAGTCCTGGATTCACTAAAATATTAACTTTGATCCATTTTTAGAAAAATGTCAAATTTTCTAGTCTCCCATGTCATTAATGGAATTTGTGGAAGTGGACATTTTTACCCTTATTGAGTTAAGGAGGTAGTAGAAGCCAATCTTTGACAGGTTCATAAAACCTGGTGGAGACAACGACCCGGTACTAGAAGGCGGTCCCAGTGAAGAGGACGACCCGGTACTAGAAAGCGGCCCCAGTGAAGAGGACGACTTGGTGCTAGAAGGCAGTCCCAGTGAAAAGGATGACTCGGTACTAGAAGGCAGTCCTAGTGAAGAGGACAACTTGGTGCTAGAAGGCGGTCCTAGTGAAAAGGATGACTCGGTACTAGAAGGTGGTCCTAGTGAAAAGGATGACTCGGTACTAGAAGGTGGTCCTAGTGAAAAGGATGACTCGGTACTAGAAGGCGGTCCCAGTGAAGAGGACGACCTGGTACTAGAAGGTGGTCCCGGTGAAGAGGACGACTTGGAGGACGACTTGGTGCTAGAAGGCAGTCCCTGTGAAAAGGATGACTCGGTACTAGAAGGCGGTCCTAGTGAAAAGGATGATTCGGTACTAGAAGGTGGTCCTAGTGAAAAGGACGACTCGGTGCTAGAAGGCAAACCTGATGAAGAGGAGGGTATTTACATCGATAACAAAACCAAACAAGAAAATTAACAAAATGCTAAAACATTTAAATAACTAAATTGTGCTGAGTCATACGTTGAGTGAATCTTTTCATGACTCAGCAGCTGTTTCATGCGTTTCTTTGTAAATTTGTATGTATATATATATATATATATATATATATATATACATATATACATATATATATATACATATATACATATATACATACATACATACATACATACATACATACATATATATATATATGGATATATGAGTGTATGTATGTACGTGGCTGGAGGGGCCTGGGCATGTTTATTTCTCTAAAAGGGGGCACGGTAGAAAACGTTTTAGAACCACTGCCATAATAACAATTAACATCTCACCTTTACCGCAGGCTCCGCCCACTCTGCCCTTCCTGTTGTCTGCAGTGTCCAGACAGAAACTTGAGCTGGATGTCAGTAACTTCTCTGTCCTGTGTAGGTCTCTGATGAGGGAGGAGATCAGCCCCTTCTTGCTGGTGGATGCTAACAGTGAGGGGGAAGAAGAGTGAGGAGTCCTGTCGGATGGTAGAGGCAGAAACGGCTTCCCGCCATTCTGGCAGACCTTGGATACCTGGATATCTTCCTGATGGAGATGAATCGGTTCTTGCTGGGAGAACTCTGGTGCAGAGACAATTTTATCATGTGATTATGTAATGAATCAGTCTTTCCCCTTCATTTAAAACCACTTCACCAGTTTCTGATCATTTCACTTAATAAAAATATTAAAGATGTGAGAACCAGTGTATCATGTTCCCTCTTTCTGGTCTCTGAGGACCCGAGCAGTAGCACCTGGATCAGTTGCAGGTGTCTGAGTAAGAGAAACCTGTAGAAACTCCTTCCAGTCATCTAGACTTTTCTATGTCATGCAGTTATTAATCAGCTGACAGGAAACTGTCCCACATTCTGTCAGCGATGAAGACCAGTGATGAAGAGCCGGTGTTCTTGGGTTGGTAAAACTTTTAGGCAAGACTTTTTCTGGAATATGACCCGAAATATAACGTTAATCCAGATGTTTCCTCTGAAGCGGGAGGTTTATGGAGGTATGGTTGGTACAGCTGACGGAGCAGGTTGTGGTCACAGCTACTTTAACCTTTTGCTAGAAGCAGGGTGGGCCCCAGAAGATTGGAAATGGGTGGGGTTGAAGACCAGCAGGTGAGTTTTCCTTGGGCATCAAAATAATCTTTAGTGGGTGTGTCCCAAACCGCGCACTTCTATACTTCGGACACTACATTTAAGTGCTTAGTGCGCTGACACAGAAATTTCAGTAAAACCTCAGTGCACTGAAAGTTCCTGGATGCTGCCCTAAACTCGGCCAAAAATCTAGTGCAAAACGATGAACACTACACGCACTAAACGGACGCCATCTTGCTGACGTAGCGGAAGGGGAGGGCCTTCCAACCAGTTTTTCAGAGCTGGCAGCCACCGACTTAGCGGTACTGATGCAGGCGGAGGCTTTCTTCTACTGTTGTAAGTATGAAGTTATTTGATCATAATTCTAATATAAACGGCAGCTTCTTATCTCTTCTATCCCTGATGACAGTTATGGGTCTGATCATTTGTTGGAGGCTGCCGTAGAGTTAACAACGTAAATGTAAGCAGTTTTATTGCTGATTTCGCAGATGTAGATGGGCTATAAGTGTTAAAAATGATTAATACTATAGGTTTCGTATGTTTATTCATGATTGTTGAACCTCCAGATTAAGCACCGTGGGGTCTCTGGCGTAAACGAAATGGTCCTTGATCTGAAAACTGATTAGGAAACACAGCTGGTTTAGAGAATCGGCCCGTTTCCATGGTACCGCTGACTAAGCCGTAGCTGATTGTACATCACTTTAGATAAGCGTCTGCAAAGTACCCATAAAGTACATA
>JBAGKP010000018.1:3302304-3312822 GCA_037177255.1 Melanotaenia maccullochi
TTCCTATATGTCGGAATGCGCGAAAAAACGGCCTGGTTCCTGAAAAGGTTATAGGAACTGCAAAAGGTTCCTACAGTTGGCAAGGCCCTATAGATACATTAGCAGTCAGAGAAAATCTGAACAGTTCTAACTTATAAATGACCAAAAACTAGCCCTGCATGGTACCCAAACTAATTTAATTGACCATGTTTGAAATGGCACTCAGTTCCGTTAAGGCGGGAGGGAGGTTACAACATTCAGCTGGTCGAGTCCACTTTCATATGGACCTTTTGAATTATGCATACCCGTTCCCATTTTTTATGTAAGTGCGTCTGCTAAAGTGGTCGTGGCAAGTGAGCTTGTTAGATGAACACAAGTGAACATTAATGCATCCATCAGTAGATTTTCTTTTTTTTAAATTAGATAGTTTTTGAAAATATGAATAAAACAGTGAAACAACTGCAGCCTGCTGTGATTACTTTATACTGGTGAAATAGACCACAGCAGGCACTCCAAAACAAAAGAAATAATCGTATGTAATGATACCGTTTGTGCAAATTCAAGTGTTACAGCAATACAATATTTACATGGTATACTAGTCAAATTATGACTAAACTTAAAATGGTACTGAATGTAGATTTTATACAGTATTTTCAGACCCCTTGTTATTTTGAAACATCATTCTACGAAAATTAAAATGTAAGAACCACTTATTAAACATTTTTTAAAAATGCATTGCACCAGTAAAAATCATCCCAACTGTAACAAATATTATTATAATAAACCCTGTTGTACTACAGGGCTAGTAATACTATAATAAATGTTAGTCCTGCCACTGTAGGCTCTAATGTTGCATTGTATTTTCACATAATGAATTATGTGAGTTTATTTTAGGTTTTTGTGGTATGTGTTAATGTCTATTTTTGTATGTGACTGGATTTTAAGAAGGAATTGTTGCTCAACCATCTATTTGAAAGACTGGCTACTCGACTGTCAAGCTGGCTTAACCACATTCCTTTAGGTCTCGATTTCCTAGAATTTATTTGTTCTCAGGAGTTGGTAATTCTCTGTGCTGTCTCAAACCAGCTAGAGATTCCTCAGGACATCTTGGATGCACTTGCTTATGTTCACCAATTGGTCTGCAGCCAAAATAAAAAAGATAAAAAAATTACTTTTGCACACGAAACAGGAAGGCTTGGATGACCTAGAATATTGATCTCACAAGAGTACATGTCACACCTTCTCAGTATAGGATTACCATTGGCATGTATCGCCTAACTTCTTGGGGTGTCTAGAAGAACATTACACAGGCATATGACAGAATGGGGTTTAACAGTCAGAGGAAGCTATATTAACCTAACTGATGAGAAACTGGACTACCTTGTGTCAGAGATCCAAATGCAGGGTATAGAATAATGATTGGTTTTCTGAGAGCTCGGGGACATAGAGTGCAGTGGGACAGAGTTCGGTCTTCAATGCACCGAGTAGACATCACAACTGAATTACAAAAAAATGAGACTATTTTAAATTTTATTGGTTAAACGGCTTTGGACACATATGCACATACTTTGTAATCTTATGTTATTATTTGAAATTTAATCTTAATGTAACAATGTTTAAGTATTCATTTGAGTAATTATGCCATGTTTGGTAATATTTTTTACACCTAGATCATGTATCTAAGGGTCTCAAACAATAATCTGGCATCAACAACCCTGGCCTTCTTCCAGGAAGCAGTGGAGACTTTTGGTCGAGATGTATTCACTGCTGTCACCAGTCGCTTCTATGAAGTCCTCCACCAGCTTGAAGAGGAGGGCCATCTCGATCTTTCCAGGAACCTTCACATCTTTTGCTGCCATTATGTCTTCATTCCCCTTATTCAAGAACACCTCAACATATTCAGAGCTGGCTGGGATGACCATCCCCTTTCAACAGAGGGGAACCTCTCTCCAAATCAGCTGTGGCAGTTGGGGCAGCAGCATCATTCCCAGCAGTGTGATGAGGTTGGCTTGTCTACTGTGCAAATATTACAGCTATTAAGACTCAATTTATTTTCTACATAATTGTATCTCACTTAACATACAGGATCTACAGATTCCACAAATTGACTGGGAAAGCAGCGGCCTCTTACCCAGTGAGCCCAACTCTGGCATCTCCATACCAGAGATTGAATGCCCACTAAGCCAGCAGGAACTTGGTGGCTTGACTGTTACTGTAAACCCACTGAGATCAACAAATCTTGGAGTTGATATTTATTTGGCAACACAGCAGTACCTGCAGAGCATTAGCTAAATGTAATATGCCTAGGTTTGATAATCTAGTACAGAAGAAATAAAGGCAATGTACTCTTTCTTGATGCCTTTGGCAATATTTTACTTGTTTCAAAATCATTTGTTGTGAATAAGTAAAGAGTGTTGTAAAAAATAACTGATCTTGGAGCTGCCAGGGAAGTTTATTAATTACAGTTAGGCCCAGAAATATTTTCAATATATTTCCATGATTTGGGCTCTGCATGCCACCACATAGGATTTGATTTGAACCAACCAAGATGTAATTGAAGTGCAGGCTTTCAATTATAATTCAAGTAGTTGGAAAAAAACAATGCTATAAAATATTTAGGAATTTCCACAATTTGTATGGGAACTATCCTCAGTTCATGGGCTCAAAAGTTAATTGATCAGGCAATATTACTGTAAATGTTTGTTTAATATGTGAAAATCCTTTGCAAGCAACGACTGAATAGAGTCTGGAACCCATGGACATCATCAAACATTTTGTTTTCTCCTCTGAGATTTGTTTCTCCACCTTTACTGCAACTGTCTTCTGTTGTTGGCTGTTTGTGGGTTTTTCTGCTTTAAGTTTTGTCTAAAGCAAGTGAACTTCATGGCCAGTAGTGTTGACATCTGATGACTGTCTCATCCATTGCAGAATAATATACTTCTTTACCTTTAAAAAAATCCTTTGTTGCTTTCACAGTATGTGATCAGTTCCCAGCCTGATCCATACTTTCTTCTTCCAACCATTCTGGTACAAGCAGATTTTAGTTTAATCCAGAGGTCTACAACCTGCAGCTCTGGAACCACAAGTGGCTCTTTGGACCTTCCACAAGAAATAATCTTTTAGGACCAGAAAAAAATACAAATTCAATGACCCAATATTTTCTATTCTTAATGTAGTCTAAAATGGTAAAACAGACACTAACTTGAAATTTTAGAGAAAACCAAACAGGGTCGAAAATTAAGAATGAAGATGCAAACAACATAAAAATCATTTCCTCATTTTTTCATGAACATGAGGATTTAGAATAGTGTTTCCCATCCCAATGGTCCTTAGGACCCAGTGCCTGCATTTCAGTCAGGGGTCACCAATTCTGATGTTTCTGTGGGACAGCAGACTTCGACGCCAGAGTTGCATGCATGAAAAACATTTTTGTTTTGATACCATTTGTAATAAAACATTTTTTGAAAGACTATACTTACCATTACCAAAATGGATGCTTTTAACTAATTTTGGTGTTGTAAAATATTTGTGTAAAGAGGCATAACAAAAGAACGCAGCCAAACTCCTTATCATGTTTTAGATTTCATATTAGTCCAAAGCCCGAGTCATTAGTTGCAATGCAGCCTTCCAGACAGTGTTGGAACTGATCGTAATTTGTGTAGTGGCTAGGGAAGCGTAGGATGTGGAAGCAGGTGGAAGATGTCGGATGGTCTGCTTGTACCACCTCCACCTGCATGTCCTGGGTCCATGGGTATCTCCCAGCCAACCCAGAATTTTACCAACTGCTTCCGTATGTTTTCCATCACTAAATGTGAAGAAATGACAAAATTATGATTATGACCAAAAATTCAATATTTTGATTATTAGTAAAGTTTTCCAATAAACATGTCATTCTTGTGTATTACTGAGGTTTATAGAAACCTTTGTAGGCAGCTTTTAAAGTCATATAGACAGTTTAAGGGAAATATTCTTACAATAATGCTCTAAATATAAAATTTGTTCTAAATAAACCTAAAGGCACATTCTGGAAAACACCCAATATACCTGTCTCCACAAATCGGCGTAGGTAGCCAGCAACTAAGGATTTGACACCAACAGAGCATCCGTCCTCATTCTCTTCCCTTCAGGCCAGATTATGTTTTGTAGGACCATCTTCATTAAAAAAATAAATGTTTAAAGTGAGACTGAATTCAAAAGTGAGATGGTTTAATTTGAGTGCCAAAAAATAATACCTGAGCACTGCATTCAGCCATTTTCTGACATGGGAAAACCAGATCTACAACATCTGGCCTTGCCTCAGCTGCTGTATTTGTTGTGTGGTTCTCCCAAGCACCTGCAAAAAGATTTTATATATAATTTAATTATAACAAGGAGTTAAGACTGGACCACTGATAGACTGTGCATATCAAATAAATATAGAATAATCTATTCTTATAAAGAAAAATTGACAATTACTATGTTAAAATAATCACTTTAATTTTGAAAGTAGTCTATATGATAAGATTAACAGAAAAGGGAATGTTTACTGTGGTTTGAGTGACAAAAACAGTGTTGACATAACCCTCATTAGCTTAGTTCCAAGACTTTTTATGTAAGTAAAGTTTATTTGTGTAACACCTTTCCCTGACCGTTATCTCAAAGTCCTTCACAGAGACAGTAAGTCGATCAAATTCATTACTTAATAAAAAATATAAAATAGAAGTATAAAATGTAAAACCAATCACAAGAGCCCAAACAAAACTAAAAGTTTGCTGGAATAAAAATTTCCTCAGCTGATTTTTATTTTTATTCAGAGTCCACAGCCTGGAAGTCACTGCTTGGAAAGATTGTCCCATCGAGATCATCCATCAGGATGTATACAGCTAAAGATCAGAAATGTAATGAGGAGCCTGACCATGAAGAGCTCTGATAGTTAGGACCAAGATTTTAAAATGGATTCTAAAATCAGGTGGGAACCAGTGAAGCAACTTTAAAGCAGTGGTTACACGAGCTCTTCTGTTTGAATCAGTCAAAATTTAATCCTAAAATTAGACAAGTGAAGACCTGACAGAGCAAATGAAGTAATTGCTGTTGTGTATAATTTTTAATAACCATCTATTGTTCATTTGACCTCACCGCATGTTGAAGAAGACTTTGTAAAAGCCAGGCATGGTTGTTTGTTATCAGTACAGGAAGGTCCCAACATAAAGCCAAGTGATCAACAGCTGCCTTTTGATCCTCTGTGAGAATGCAGACCTCTCTCTGATCATCTGTTGTGAGCTAATTTGAGAAAGTTGAGACCACAAGCTTGAATACTGGGAGATGCATATCTCTCTTCGTGAAGCATACATTAAGTTACAGTTTAAACCCACCAGCTCTATTGTCTCTCGGATGTCAATGTCTGCTACATCTTCCAACACAATGGGTGCTGTCTCAGGGGAACCCCCCAACAACACATGCAGGATTGCAGGACTGATACCTGTTAGTGGTGGACCACCACGGAGAAAAGAGTGGCCTATCATCCTGCCTGCCATCTTGAACAAGTCACTCTGCACAAGCACTTTTGAGGTGGAAGGAATGAGATGGTCAGCTTGGCCCTCAAATAATAAAGTTCCTGTTCTATATCCTGCATGAACAGATAAAAAAAAAAAAGCCCAGCTCAATGTTGAGTGCTATAGACCAATGGAAATTGATACACTTCTTAGGCAACAGAGTTAGGCAGGTTAATTGAAAAATTGTAAATCTGCGTTCTGTCTTTTGTTATACTTGTTCAGCAATATGTATCTTAAGACCTATGTGACATATTTAAGAAAAAGAACAATTAAAGTAAAAAGTTCTTTTGACCATTTTTTATATTGTTTTTTTTTTAACACAGAAGAACAATTATCTTTTTTTTTTCACCTGAAATTAAAGATGTTTATACCAAAAAACAAACAAAAAAACAAACAAACAAACAACAAAAAAAAAACAGGCATACATAAAGGAATGGCTGAGTCATATTGACAATGACGTGTTAACCTGCCCACTCCCACAACTCCCACACCCTCCCAATTTGTCTCTGATAAGTCCTTGTTACGATAATTGGATTTGCCAAACCAAGGTTTAAAAAAAAAGAAAAAAAAAAAAAAACAGAAACAAGCAAAAAAAAGAAAATCTTTGAATGGGGGGATTCTAAGGTTCGTTCAAAAGACTTACCAAAATCCTTGAAAAATCCAGTTTGCAACTTGTGCATCACTACACCCTCTCCAGTGGCTCCATCACCTGACAGAAACCAGTATAATAGCAGATCAAGTTGTACTTGGCTATGTGGAAGAAACAGGTCAATTCAGGATATTGTTCGCTGAATAAACTTTGCTGATATTAAGAGCTACGTGACTAAACCCAGGGCGAGCTGACCTGAACAGAATGTGAGGGGAAGTACAAGTTGAGTAAACAAGCAAGCTGTTCCCCGAAGTAGAGACTTTTGCAAGGCTGATAGTCTGCAAAAGTCATGAGTGTGTATGGGAGCTGACTTTTAACACATGTCCTGTTATGTAAGTGAGGAAGAGAAAAAGGGGTAGCCATGCGTTCCCCCACTGATCTGTGTGTATGGGAATCTAAGGAAGCCACGAGGAAGGAGCATGGCTGAGCATTGGACAGATGTGTGTGTGTGTGTGTGGAGATGTGTGTGTTAAGCAGGGGAAAGTTTTAGGAAGAGGAGGGGTCGAACACGAACTTAAAGAGTCCTGTGCAAAGAAGATTCTTTAGTTCGTTCGTGTGATCTGTATCATCAGCCAGCTTATGCAATTGCAATAAACCATTTAAAGAAACATATCAGAGTCAGATTCTCTTTAACGCGCGAGTAAAGTTAACTGTCACAGCGGAGCCGAGCGGGGAAGAGGGAGAGGAGAAGAAAAGAGACTCCGGGCGGACTCCGGTTGGGAGGCGCGCCCTTCTGGTGGTCAAAGTGCGGTCTCGAAGTCAGAGGACTCGACTGGACGAAGCCACAACAGCTACAACAACCTCCAGTTGACAGATTTTCTAAATAACTTGGCATATGGAGCAAATAAATGGAAATCCAGGGAAAACGTGGATTGGTGTTTGGAGGACGTTACCTTCCAATCTGCAATGGATTGGTCTGGCCCAGTCTACTTTATGGACCTTGTAAAAGTTGATTAGTCTCTCCTCCTGTTCCTCAACATCTCCTCTCAAATCAAGTTTGACTTTCAGAGTTGGCTCATCTTCTTTTTGCTCCAGTAACCACTTCCTGTATAGCACTGATGCCCTCTCTGGAGCTTCAACTCTTTTCCAGGCTGAAAACGGTTAAAATCAGAATTACATTCTATTAAGACATTCTGATAGAAAGATAATCAATCAATCAATCAATCAATTAAATTTCTGTGATGTTGCTTGGAAAAAGTAGAAATAAAAATAAAGCAATGGAACGCACCATCATTTACTCCAAATGATGGCCCAGATGGTCTAACAACGCTGCTTTCGCCGATACTGCTGCTCATGGGAATCATCCCCAGTGATGTACTGTGCTCTAATGAACATGATCCATCAGAGGAAGGCTAAATAGCAAAACACACAATTTAACATTTAACATTGTTAAGTAATTCTGGCAATTAAAAAGTGCATTAGAAACATGTTAAATAAATAGCAGGAAAAAGGAGTTGTGATAGTAACCTGACTGAAATTTGTGGAATGCAGTTTACCAAAAAATAGTTTTATTGCTGTGAATCAAAAACAAATTACACAGGTGTACTCACAATTAAAGAAAAAGTTACAGACAGAAACCAACCTTCCCCACAAGAACTTGCATGGCGGGGCATTCTCTCCACATATGGGGCAGGAATCCTGGAGAGAGGGTGACACCCAAGTTAACCATAAACCACAATGAAACGACACATTTCTTGAGATTAAAATCATTTTGATGTAGGTAGGTCCCCACACAGGGATTCACATTTTATTTATATCTGTGATAAATTTGATTAACATTTTTTACGTGAACCCTTCATTTTTTGCTAACCTTTAAAAAATTTTATCTTCATCATTGCTTACCATACAAATGCCAACTGGCTCCTGGTCACTTTCCTCTGCCACTACAGGCTCCAATTTCTAAAAAAAAGGAAAGGGGGAGTGGGGGTTATATATACTATATTTACCAAACTATACAAACATAACTACCATATTACAATATTTAAAATTCAACTAAACACATTAGATTAGGTTAGATTCAAGGGACAGGTATAGCTCATGAATCTCAAATATTACATGTAATGTAATGTAACACTGAATCACTTACATCATCACACTGACAGGACTCAATGTGAAAAGGTAGCAGCTGCACAGGAACTGATATACCACAGGTCATGCAGTTATTTTTTGGCATATTTTCAAATTCTGGTGCGTTATATGGTAAAGGGACTGTGTCTATCTTTTCTTGTAAGGGGACAATATATATGGTATCCATATATCCATATCCATTGTTGGAGGAGGACTGGGGCAATGGAGTGGTCTTCCTTTGACCACTCCCACCTAAAAAGAAAACATTTATGCTAAATTAGTATTATTTGTCAAGGCAAGTATTCTTCCAAAAGTCTAAAAAGTGTTTAAATATTAAATTGGCATAGGTGGACAGTTTATTTATCCAAAAAACAAGACATCATATTCTCACCAGTGGCTTTTTGAAGAAGCCAGCCACTAAATATCGCATTTTCGGGTATTCATCAAGTAGAACCTTGGTTATCTGAGAATAAACACACCTGGCTTGATTTCAGTTGTGTAATGATACCACATTCTATGAACACATATTACTGACAGTGAAATGTGAGTTCAAGTTTCTGGTGCTCATTACTGAATGAGTTTTAAGTTATAATATTTTCCTGGTTGTGTAATTATACCAATAAAAAGTTTTCATGGAAAGTGGTTTAAATCTAAAACATTATCATGTTCCATTCTATTAAAAGTATGTTCAGAAAAAAGTGAGGACCCTTACAAATACATAACATTGAACAACACTGAGAAATATAAACTGAATGACAGAATGTATTTTATTACCTCCCCACAATCAGTTATGTATTATACAAATTGCTTTACCTCTGCATGATCAGCATCATCTACAAGAGTGACAGTTCTCCTTCCTAATCCAGCTTGTAAGAGCACAACTTCATCTTTTGGAGTTCTGGTTGAATTTTCTGGTAATAGGCAGAACTGGAGTTCTAGCAAATGTGAACATGTTGGTCTTGGTGGTTTAACTGCCTTTCTTTTAAAAAGTGCCCAGTTTCCAGTAAATATTGCTGGAAAAGACCTTAAAATAGAAAGACAACATATAAGGACAAAAGAAAGATGAATAAATGTGGCTAAATTTTAAATTTTTCCTTTTTTTAAAGACTTTTTATGTACATATAACAGCAAATTAGAGGGAAGGGGGGTTACACTATCAGTCAAAAGTTTGGTACACTTTCCAATTACAATTAATGAACAAGTATATATCCAAACTTTGACAGGAAATGTATATGACTATTGCTCACTTAAACAGTTCATCCACAAAATCTTGGAATAGGGCTTTCAGGTCACTTTTCCTTACCTTTGCTTCTCCTGCTGAACTGTGTTTTGTCTAGCAGGCTGGCTGGCACCAGAGGTGCTGGGGGTAATAGCCTGAGTTTCCACGGAACGACTTGCTCCTGTTGAACTGTTCAGCCGTTTCACATTTACAATGGACTGTTGCACTGGACGTCTTCGAATACAGCGAGTAGATTTCTCACAGCAGTTTCAATATCTGCATTCTGTTGATCCTAACAAGACATAAAATAAATTATAAAGGGTCTGTCATGTCAGTAAATGTGATAACTCATTCTCTTAGCAATCACTTAGCAATGCAACATTAATGTTGTAGGTAAATGTGTCGGGCTGGCAGTTTTCTACTCAAGTCTATCTGCACAACCTTATCAATCATAAGTTTTGCAAATGTTATTTCAATAGATTATGTAAATAGTGTATTGCTGTAACACTTGAATTTGCACAAAAGGTATCATTAAATACAATTATTCTAATTGTTTTGGAGTGCCTGCTGTGGTCTATTTCACCAGTATAAAGTAATTACAGAAGGCTGCAGTTGTTTCACTGTTTTATTCATATTTTCAAAAACTATCTAATTTAACGGAACTGAGTGCCATTTCAAACATGGTCTATTAAATTAGTTTGGGTACCATGCAGGACTAGTTTTTGGTCATTTATACGTTAGAACTGTTCAGACTTTCTCTGACTGCTAATGTATCTATGCTAGCTAGCTAGCAGTCACCTTTCATACACATCAAAGAGCGTATTCACTTGATCTTAATGTAATTCTTTATACATTTTGTTAGAGCATATGTTTGCTTACTCCTAAAACACACAATAGGGTAGTCAAAACGGTGATTAATGAAGTAACTTACCCCAGGTTGGTGCGCCATAGCGATAGCTGCCAAGAGGTCCGACGGGAGAAACTCTGGAGACGTTGGTCTCACGACCATTCACTCTGATTGGTTAAGCCCACAAACCCTACTCTGTTCGCGCATCTTCAGACACAAGTTAGTT
>JBAGKP010000018.1:3374501-3384877 GCA_037177255.1 Melanotaenia maccullochi
ATGTATATAAAATATATGTTTGCTCTTGATGAACTTCTCTAAATTTTCATTAGTTATTTTTTGCAGAGTATTTTGTTTTTAGTCTCTGTTACTAAAACCTCGAAATGGTCAGGTTTTTTGACATACGGCATTCAGCCTACTGTGAACTTTAAAGCTGATTTCTTCAACTTCTAAGCATTGTGTTTTGCATTTTTCTGTGTATTGTGTACTACAGTGACAACAGTGTTTGGTTTTGAGCACAGATAAAACTTTTTTGGGTTGTTAGTTCACTTTTGAAGCATTAGCCAGATGTTTTGTTAAAGCAGTTTGAATTATAGGTTCAGTGTTTAAAGATGAAAAAATGAGAGCATAGCAGTTGGGAAATACTGTAATGTCTCACTCCAAAACCTGGTCTCGTTCTTCTCCTGTTATTCTTGTTTAAACAATCGATTTATAGCAGTCATTTGACATGATATTGTTGGCTGGTTTTATTCTTTCTATGTGAATGTTGCATTTAATTTCTGTACCTTCCATCAGAAAACAGCTTTGCATTGTGAGACTGAAACAAATCCTTGAGTAACTCCAGTAAAGCTTTGTTTAATCCACACAGATATATTCTGATTCGCCTATTTCACAGGAACCGGTTAACCCATGTTTGTAGAAAGAATCATTTTGTTATATCAGTCTGTAAGAAATGGTAAATATACAAAAAAATTATTATTATTTTTATAGGGCTAAATAAAGACGTTTCCCCCATTTTTTCCTTGGGTTGGGCTTTGAAAGGTCCAGTGAGTTTTCAGGCTGCAGCATCAGCAGCTCTGGGTTTTGTTCAGATGATCAGGATTGTGTGACGTGAGGATCAATGCAGCTGCAAATTAATATCAAACTTTATCCAACCTTGTCTTATTTTGTGTATTATTTCATTCAGCACTCCTCAAACAGCACTAAATGATGTTTAGCTTCATGTTGTCTTCCTTACCTTCACCAACTCTGAGGAAAATTGCTTCCCGCTATACACAATACACTGCCAGATTTACTCATATCACTTGAGATGATTTCATCATCGCAGTAGCCTGACCTGATGCATTCTGCAGCGCTTACATAAAAATTTTGCAGAGGACGAGTCTGCAGGTGGTTTTCTCATCACTCATCTGACAAACAAAAGCAATCTCCAAAAGCTGCTGCAGTCACAGACGGCATCACCGAGCAGGTGATGCATGTTTATGCTAAAAAGCAGCAGAAATATATCACATAAATAATCATTTTTTCACTGATCCTGTGCCTCTGATGCCCTCCTCCTTGTTTCTCCTTTCTTCCTGTCATCCTCCGCTGGCTTTAATCTGACTAGCCGCTGTGGTGACTGATTGACCAGTGAATGAACTGTTTATTGGATGCAAGGAAAACAAATTGCTGTTTGACATGTTTCCCGAGTTGTCTAATGAGAGTCAGGATGAAGTATATTACCCTCTGCTTCTACTTTTCCCTCTCAGCATGTGCTAAACCCAAAACAAGGTTTGGACCTCTGCCAGGGCAATCTCAATCATTTATATGTAGCAACAGCAAACCATGAGTGTGTGTGTGTGTGGGTGTGTGTGTGGGTGTGTGTGTGTGTTTGTGTGTGTATGTGGGAGTGGGGGGTGTTAAGATAAGATAAGATGGGTGTTAAGATTAGATGGGATGAGATAAAATAGCTACTTTATTAATCCCAAGGGAAATTAAATGTTTTCATATGTCACATCATAGTGTATAGGCTTTTGAAAAAAAGACCATGTCGGCAGCCCAGTTCAGCTTATCGTCCAGTTACAGGCTGGATTCCACAACGTCCCCCTCTTTCCGTTTGGTTGCCATGAGCTGCGAAGGTTTGTACATGCCAGAAGTCCAGTACCATCTCCTTGGCTTTGTAGATATTTAGCTGGAATATGTTCTGGCGACACCAGTCTACAAAATCTCTTCACCCCTCCTGATATATGCTACAATTTTTTCTGCATGTGACATGTGTCTGGATTTTATTGGAAGCCAGTTGTGTAAAGGAGAATGAGGGAGGGCGAGAACACTGTGGAACCCCCGTGCTGTTGCCATGGAAGACACATGCCTTATAAACTGAGGTCTGTCAGTAAGGTCGTCTAAAATCCAGGCCACAAGGTAAAAATCAACTTCCTTCTTGTTGTTCTTGCTCTTCCAGCTTCCTCCTGTAGTCTTTCATGGCTTCCCTCTGACAGGATTCAGTTCTATCTTCACCTTTCTTATTGCCACGTGATATTTGTTCCTGAATGTTCTTTTTTTCCTGTTCAGGGTGGCTTTCACCTTGATGGTGACCCAAAGCACCACACTGTCCTAACAGGAACCACAGAAGTTCAAGAGGTCTGTCACACATTGCAAAGCCCCGTCAATGTCTTCCCCATGTGAGCCCACCAGCACAGTGGTCTCAAAACTGGCAGGTCTGGATGCGGGATTTGTAACATACTAGTTATAGTGTAGATAGTTTCACATGCAGCCTTGACAATCACCCTCAATGGAATGTGAATACACAAGGCAATAACATGCAAAATTGCCCACGCTGTGTGATATAGTCTGATGCCAGTGACTAGCAACTCCAGGTCCCGGATGCATAAAACAGATTTAAAAGTCATGTTTCCAGAGTAGCACCATCTTAACTTAGAGAATAAGACTAAAGGTGGAATAAGAGTAAAGGTAGGGGGCCTTTACTCGTTACTCCTTAACGCCACTCCATTTTTTCCACACATTTAATCTGTTTAGTGAAGCCCCAGTAAAACACCATAAGCCCTGGTCATGTTTTTAGAAAAACACCTAAAAAGACATACCCTAAAATAAATAGAGAACTATTCCCTTAAAAATAGGGTTCATATGTGTGTTTTTGGTGCCTAGGAACATCTAGGGACCTCAGAAAATGTATTCCCAAAGTAAAAAAAATCATGTGTCTGTTACTATGCTTGAGTAAACTTCAATAAACCACAAGATAAATGTGAAATTTCTGTTTTCCCTTTCTGTCCGATGATAGCACCCTAACAATCATTCGCACACAGATATGATCACCTTCAGCAATTAAATTATTCTACACATTAATGTCTGCACTGAAATACAAATTCTTGTCTCGTTTTGCAAACATTAGGGTCTAAGCTTCAAACAGCAGCTGCAAATGAATACCATTGTCCAGTTTTATTATTTTTTATAAGAGGTGATCTTGTCTGTCATTTTTTTCAGCCCTATAAGGACCAATTATGCTTAAAGGGACATTGTGTAGGAATTACTTCCATCTAATGCTGATATCAAATGTCACATTCTAGCACATAGTGCAGGGGTCTGCAACCTTCACAATCCAAAAAGCCATTTTTCCCTCAGCCCAGCTAAATAAAACAACATTTGGCCTGGGGCCGATTTTTTCTGACCAGCTGAATGGCAGGCCAAATTTATAGTTTCTGATACACACAAACACACACGTAAACACACACACACACACACGCACTACGCCCACAGCAACAACACCATCACTTTAAATATATGAACAAATTTGGCAAAGTAATACAAAGAAGGGAGGGACGGGGTGTATTTACAAATTCAGTGTGTTAACACGTGGGTCAGGTCTTGTTAAATCCTACACTGTCAAGTTGGGTCCAGATTTCTCTGGAAGATATCTACAGGTTTGGTTTGGTAATCATCCTAACAAGTATGGGTTGGGTTCAGGTTTTAAACAACTGTTTTGATGTCTACCAGTCAGGTTTTGGCCACACCACAGTACTGAAATGCTCTAGTCAAGGTCTTTAATGACATCTGCCTGAGCACAGATAGTGGAAACATTTCAGTCCTGGTACTGCTGGATCTCAGTGCTGCATTTGACACGATCGACCATGACATCTAAGTAGATCAGCTGGGTAGGACTTTCTTGCACTGCAATTAATTGTTTTGAGTCCTATTTAAAAAAACAGGGACTACTTGTGTCTATAGGTAACTATAAATCTGAGCGAACTAAAATAACCTGTGGAGTTCCCCAAGGCTCCATCCTGGGGCCACTGCTGTTCAACATCTACATGCTGCCATTCGCTCACATTATGAAAACCACACTTATGCTGATGACACACAAATCTACATAACCATCTCACAGAGAGACTACAGTCCAATCCAAACTCTGATCAACTGTATCAATGAAATCAAAGATTGGATGTGCCAGAACTTCCTTCAGTTTAATATAGACAAAACTGAAATAATAGTTTTTGGAGCCAAAGAAGAAAGATTAAAAGTCAACACTCAGCTTCAAACAGCTAAGTTCAAAACTAACAACCAAGCCAGAAATCTGGGAGTAGTCCTAGACTCAGACCTGGATTTGAGCGGTTTAGCCTATTATCACTAAAAGAACATATCAAGGATTAAAAGACTGTTGACTCAGCAGGATTTAGCAAAACTTGTCCATGTATTTATCTTTAGTAGACTGGACTACTGTAAGGCTGTCCTCACAGGTCTCCCTGAAAAGTCCATCAGACAGCTGCAGTTAGTCCAGAACGCTGCTGCTCCAGTCCTCACTAAGACCAGGAAAGTAGATCCTAGAACTCTAGTCCTCAGATCTTTACACAGGCTTCCTGTCTGTCAAAGAACTGACTTCAAAATTCTGCTATTAGCTTACAAAGATAACGGTGGATACATACATTCAAATACATTCAGGATCTTCTGGTTTTGAACTAAACGTGGTTCAGCTTTTAAACTCCCAGAAAACTGCAGGTCTGCTGACTCAGCAGTTTTACGTCAGATTAAAAACTTTTCTGTTTGTTTTCTGTTCTGTGATAATTCCTCACACTGGAACTTTATTGCTTGCATTTTATCTATTTTATTTTTGCTTTTGTTTCTGTTTTTATTTCATTTCTTTTATTTCTTTTAAAATGAGATTTTTATGCACTTGTTATTGCTACCATGCTGTAATGCTTTTAATGTTTTTTAAGCACTTTGAATTGTCTTGTACATTAAATGTACTATACAAATAAACTTGCCCTGCCTTGCCTAATCCGCTCTCCTCCTGCGTCTCAATCATTGTGCGCTGGCTCGCAGGGTTGATGCGTTGGTGCTATTTGTCCCTTGCCGGCGGCTGTAGTTTCAAGATGGCAGACCATCATGGTGCTTCTGTACTGGCTTACCCGTCGTATGTATGAACAAATCTAAAATTCTTCGAATACGAGAATGTGTCAGATCATTAGTGGAGATCACAATATACAAATGATAACACATATATAAATGCATTGATTTTGGCCGGTAAACAACAAAAAAAGTGTTTTTAACAAAGGGTTGGGAAAATAGTTAAGGATATAGTAACAATAGTTAAAAGGCCGACCTTCACTTGGTAGCAAACACATACTTTTGGTATTACATACCCAAACCAAGTGGCAGAGGTGGCTCAGGCAGGTTTACTTCCACAATTTTTTAATAGGTTTTATTATGGTCACTGAAAATTAACACTACCACCAAACTGTTAAGCATCCAGTTACTTTAAGACCTTAAACTCTGATACATTCTGGATGACACGATGGCATATATTAGGCATATTCCTGGAGCTGTTATTGCCCTGAAGCATCCTAGGGCTGAGAAACCACTACTTCACAACAATTATTTCCAGCCTGGAGCATCAGCATGTTTGCTTTACTGCACCATGTCCCACAACTGCAGCTGGATATCAACATTCTGGCTGTTTTCAACTTACATTATGGAAACCCAAGAGGACATTATCGGAGGAGGAAGTAAAAGAAAGAGAGCAAGTAACAGAGCAAACAAAAAATTAGCTAGCTTGTTTTGCATTGTGTTTGTGTTAAAGTTTAGCATATATAACTTGGACCTAGCATCTAACTATTGTTAGAAAAATTGGAAAAAATGCTTACAGAAAAATCTATCTATCTATCTATCTATCTATCTATCTATCTATCTATCTATCTATCTATCTATCTATCTATCTATCTATCTATTCTGCATATTGCACTTTGAAATGTTTACACAGAGCAAGAATATAACGTAAACTAATTTAGTATCAAACCAAATCCCTTTAGGACATTACAGAGCAAAAAGAAAGGAATTCTGTGTTCAGTTGATTTTTTTTCTTTCCTTTAATAACACCAGTTGGTATGTATTATACATAATTGGAAAACCGGATTAGTCCCCATTAAAAAAAAGTATAACTTGTAACAATAGTGCTTCTGTGGAATGGGCAACACGACTAATGGTGTGGATAAGATGTGGGTTTCCCTGAAAAAAAAAAAAATACAGTTAAATTTAGTATTCATGGAGCGTGCAGCTGAAACGCAGCACACTCATAAAAGCTCAGCCAGAGTCCATCACCAAACAAACGGGAGCTGCGTGTTTTTCTGATTTATTAGATGAGCCCTCCCTTCTTGTTCTCCTTCTCCTCCTCTTAATCTTTCATTACTGTCTTATCCTTCTCTCTCTCTCTTTGTGCTACAGTGTGAGGCCGCCACACATCACTGTTTGTGTGCTGCTGTCACCGTGATTGCTGATGCACTGTGCGGTGGCTCAAACATGACAAGTGTCACATGACGTTCTTAACGACAATCTGTCTGTGATCTCACATTTCTCCCCTTAGCTTCGCCTGTTGATAAAGCAGGGTGATTTCCTTTTGTTGCCCTTAATGGAGGCTTAACATTTCTAGTCAGATCAATATAACTTTATGAATTATTTGCTCCATGCCTGTGTCTCTCTTTCTTTTCCTTTTTTTTCCTCGCTCATTAGCATGCTGTCTTTATTAGCCCGGGCCACACTGTCGTCTACTTTTGCTCACATGTCTGTCCGTGTGAGTGTGTGTGAACATAAAGCGTGTGCTGGAGGTACCGTGTGTGTAAGTCGTGGTGTAATTAATCTGCTGGCCCTCAGCTCTGATTAAGCTCAGATTCTTCCACACAGCTGAACACTCTCCACCTCCCGTCCTTTTGGCTCCTGCTCATCAACATGCTGTGCAACACTCAGTCAAATATGATGATTTATACTTTTTGTGTGGCAGGAGCTACACACACTGACAAAGGAGACAAAGACGGGAACAAGTGAATTTACAATTTACTTCGAAATTATTTATTTCGGAATTTGTGACTTTTTGTGTTGGAAAAGTTCATTTCTCTAGTTCCTAAGTGCTATGAAAAGTCAATAAGTGCTATTTACAGGTAAAAAAAGCTGCTTTAAAGCAGCACTTCTTCCTATGTAATGTGCAAGAATTTCATTAATAATAATCTTGCAAACAGAGGAAAAGGTCAAGTCTGGGAGGTGAGTAATGGGAAAGAAAGGAAAATAAAAGAAATGACAAAAGAAGAATGAGAAGCAGAGGTAAAGAAAAGTTATGTGAATTAAATTAAACTGAAAAGAAGAGGCAAGCGCTGAGCCTGTGTTTCTGCTTTTCACCACTAGTCTCTGCTGTTGGATCAAGGATGGAGAAGCATCTCCATCGCTGGACTGGACAAAACGTGCATCTCTCCCCTATCTGACCTCTACGTCTCTCAGGTGGTATTGAATTCCTCCTTAACGACACATACAGCACCGTTACTGACGGCTGCATTGCTGCTTTGAAATCAGCATGTTGATCCCAAGAGATGGCCCAGGCGATACTTGGTTTAAAGCCCCATGTGAACTATAAATCCTTACATAATGTTGTAGTTTTTTAAAGTAGAAGTGGTAGATATGAATGAAGACTATTGAAATCATTCTCTAAATAACTGTACAATCATTTAATACATTTACCATTATTGTTAGAATCACACCAAAAGTCTTCTATCAAAATATTTTTTATTCTTTGGTTCATGTTGGTTTGGTGGCCTACTTGAAGAGAACTTTAACAAATAACAAACCATTGTGTGTTTATTTTTCATTCATTATTTGCTACACAGAATTTGTCCAGGAAAGAACTAATATATTTTATTATATTATATTATAAATATATTTTAAGAATATCAATTTAAACCTGTAAAGAAACTACAGAATATTAAACAGCAGTCACCTTTATTTAGTTTTAAATATTTACTAATTATCTCTAATGTTTTTAATGGTGTTACTTTCAGCTCAAGGGTTGAGGAACAGCACGCAGATATGGCAGCAGTGATCAAATAATCCATTTAATAGCATTAAAAAATACTAAATGCTGTCTGTATAAAACATCAAAATATGACAGCCTTTTTTTCTCTAAATTGTCATATAATGAGGTCAGAAAAAGAATCCAGATTAAACATATAATTTGGATAGTTTACTTTTTCAGTCGCATCAATCCTCAAAAAAGGTTAAAAAAAATGACAATATGACATAAAAGATAAATAAATTAAACAAGACAAGAACAACAAGGCTGAAAGTGTGTTTCAGTGCAAACATTAATGTTTAGAGATGATTTAGTTGCTGAAGGTGATCAGTTACAGCTGTGTGTGTTTGTGTGTGTGTGTGTGTGTGTGTGTGCTATCCTCTGTCAGATACTCGGTAAAATAACACATTTCTCTACTCAGGCAAAATAACAGTGTCAAAAATAATGTGTAAATGGACTGTACTTCTATAACGCTTTTTCTAATCATGATGACCCCTCACAGTGCTTTAACACTACATTTACACACACACACACACACACACACACACACACAGCCCTTCTATGGTTTCTCCTTTCTCACATTTTCATACCCTGATAGACTCGTTGTGGGTGTGTGTCTATGTGTGTGTGGAAGGGGCAGTGTTGTGCCCATAGGCACATCAGCATGTAATGAGGGGAAGCCTGGAATTGATCCACCGACTTTCCAGTTGGTAGACAACTACTCTTCCTCCTGCGCCAAGGCTAGCATCTGTAAGTCGCCGTAAGACTGCCATAAATCCGGAAAGATAACCCAAGACTGCAAGTTCGAATACAGTTGAGCTAATATGTAATACCACAAATGCACAGACATAACCAGAGACTGCCAGATATATAGGTAAATGTATATAAATATATTTAAATGTATTACATACACACACACACACATATATATATACACACACACACCCATAAAGCTCCCCTTGGCAAAGCACAACACAGCAGCCATCATTCTACTGCTGGACGGGACAAAAAAAGAAGAAGAAAAAACAAAAGCTAAATATTTGCATACACCTGTGACTTTAAAGTGTTATTCCTACTAAGCTAACTTCTTAGGAGGGTAACTTGTTAAAGGAAAAAACTAAATGCTAACCTCAAACAAACTGTCATGGTCTGTGTGTTTTTGGTTTAGTTTTGGGTTCATTGTCTTGTCTCATTTCCTGTTTTATTTTGTAGGTCATCCCCCTTGTGTGTTGTATTTTGCTTCCTGTTCGTTAGCTCACCTGGTGTAACTGTTGTTAATTGCTTGTGTTTTTCCCTGTCGTGTGGTTCCTGTTATTCTTGATTTTGGAATAAATCATTTGTTCCTGCATTACTTCTGCCTCCTGCCTCTTCATTCTGCATTTGGTTCCTCATTTCTGCCAAATCGTGACACAAATAAGTACTGAACGATGGGGGGATGGGCACAATTCTTGGTCAGTTGGTTACGAGCCAAGAGCTGATTGGCCATCACTACGAAGAATTACCTCAACCTACAGAGAGCTACAGCCATCCACAGTGTCTGAGGTGCCCAGACCCCAAGAACATGATTGTGAACATTATTATCATTCTTTTTTTACTGGTATGTCCTTTGTAGGTGTTTTTTCTGAAAATAGGTCCATACTTAATGGGTTAAAGTATTTCTTAAAATCTGAGCAAACGATTCAATAGAGATGATACCAGATACTTAAACATTTCCAGATTAGAAAGAGCAAATAAGCCTATTAAAAAGCATCTATATGCATTCATAGTTAATATATGTGTTCCTAAACTTTTAACTGGTACTATATCTTTAAGAATGACCAAAGACTCATCAATGAATAATCAGCTGAGCTGTGTGTTTATAGAGTCAGCTTTCTCACATTTAATATTTAAGGTAAGTTACCATTACAGTTTATATTCATATTGGTGGATGGGCTTAGCTGAAAATCTCTGAATAATTACCAGAAGTATTTGTGTATTTAAACTTATTAAATACTTGGTGCTATAAAGAACATTGACTGACTTCTGAATGGTTTTGTTGCTCGTCAGTAGCTCATAAAACAATGTAATCCTGAGATGTTTTCTAAGGAAGAAACCCTTTTACAGCACACCTTTCAACAGGCTTAACAGTGTAATTTAATAAGACCTAATTTAATTTAATAACATGACTTGGAGTTTGTCCATGTGTATTTAGTTACATAACTTTAACTCAAACACTGTGGGGGAAAAAAAACAAATAGAAAACAAACAAACAAACAAACAAAAAAGATAGATAGATAGATAGATAGATAGATAGATAGATAGATAGATAGATAGATAGATAGATAGATAGATAGAT
>JBAGKP010000018.1:3390083-3400670 GCA_037177255.1 Melanotaenia maccullochi
CTAACCCTGGCCCTAAAACCAGATCTTAACCGTCACATTTACAGGAAGCCCCAATTTCGAAAGTTAACTTCTGTGGCTTTGGAAGAAGAGAAGCGAAAATGAAAACTCATGCAAAGCAAATATCACCCTGTGCTGTTTCACTGTGTGACCAAGCACTGAGCACAAGTTGGGACTAATGAAGTCTTTAATTTGGTTATAGTTTATTAATGTCAGAGACACTCTGCCATTAATCATATTATAACGCCCCTGAGTGTGCGTGTGCTAGCACTAATATGTGCATATCCTCCATGTGTGTCTTTTTGTGGCTATGTCTGAGCACATGTACGTGAATGTGTGTGTGTGTGTGTGTGTGTGTGTGTGTGTGTGTGTGTGTACATGGGGCCTTGAATATGTACACGGGTAAGACAGGATGTGTGTATGAGACAAGTGCATGGCTCTCCACCAGCAATAATATTGCATACATTTTAAAGGACCGTCATTATCGCCGTAGGTTACCCTGCGGTCCCCCATCACAAACCCCACAAACCATTTTCATTCCAAACTCATTAATATGCAAACTTATTCAAATGAGATTGTAATTAAGCATCTACTGAGTGGGAACCCTTTTCATGATAATTTATGATAAACTCCTCGCCACCTTTGATTGAGATTGATTTTTGGTGCAGGCAAGCTGACCTGAATACAAAGATACACCTGAGAGAACTGGAGGGAGAATAACACTTTTAAAACAGCAAACTTATTTCATGGCTGATTGTGCAACAATCATCTTTCAGGAGTAACAAAGATCTATTTGAATAATGTATTCCCACTCTGCTCAGCTTTGGAAAAAAAGAGAAAGAAATAAAGAAAAAAAATGGGTATATCTGTTCATGGCATCAATGTGACAAAGTGATGAGTGTGAATGTGTGTTTGGGTTTCATAATGGAAGTTAAACCAAGCATAACTCAGTTTAATCAGTAATTTATTGGCTGGATTAGAACCTTTTCTGACTAAAACACTTGCATCACTTTACAACAACATTCTTAGTTTTGTGTTCATATACAGTAGATTGTCTCTTATTTTCACAGTGATTATCTAGTATCCAGGTCTCCTGGGATAGCTAATAATTTATAGATTTCCAAATAGTGATTTAATTGTGAGAATTCAAATAGTTAGTGCAATGTTGTCTCAGTATTTTACCATTTAAACAAGCACCTTGTAGTAATGTGTTACTTTCACTACTAGGTGGGGTCATTTCACCAAGCTGTCTACCAAGCGCCAGGAAAAATGAACAAGAACACTTCACTGTGAGATGCGATGCTAGCAACCTCCAAAAAGCCGGTTTGGTGGCTTCAGGTTTGGGTCTTTGCTCTTTGCGGATGATGTGGTTCTGTTAGCTTAATCGGGCCGTGATCTTCAGCTCTCACTGGAGCGATTCGCAGCCGAGTGTGAAGCGGCCAGGATGAGAATCAGCACCTCCAAATCTGAGACCATGGTCCTCAGCCAGAAAAGGGTGGCGTGCTTTCTCCAGGTCGGCAATGAGTTCACATATCTCTGGGTTTTATTCACTAGTAAGGGAAGGATGGAGTGGGTGATCATCTGCAGTGATGTGGACTCTGCATCAGCCTGTCAGGGTGAAGAAGGAGGGTGCGCACGCTTTTCTAAATCTGAAAGTTGAAGTGTGCCGCATTTCCTTTTTGCACCGCAGACGCCACCTGTAGTTTGCTTTGCTACGTACGGTTTTATACATGAGGCCCGTGGACTTTCTCGTCTAGACCCCTGATTTTTCTTGTGACAGTGACATCCAGACCCCAGACAAAATTGCAGTTTCCAGACAAAACTGTCTTGACAATGCCACTACTAAATCTGCGTCTTACTCAAATACCTGTTTTGTCAAAGGTTAACTTTTAAAGCTTTATAAGAAGTTACAATCTTAAAGTAAATGTTGCATTGTTTCCAATTAAAAATACTAATATTTAATTGCTCATGAAGCATCAGTCATACACAATTAACTTTTAGGAAGTATAAATTGCTAAAAGCCAATGTGTTCCTGTTAAAGCCTGACCAATATGGATTTTTTTAATCCTATGCCAATTCCAATATTTGGTAGAAAGAAAATCTGATTATTATCTAATTATTGGCCGATTAATTTAAAAAAAATATAGAAATAAAATAACTTTTATTTTCATAGCAAATATATATTTATTTTTTATGGAGCATGCATTGTTATAGCTACCAGTTGTACTGATGAATTTAGCTTTAGATTTAGACCATAAGTGTAACTATGCTATATAAGCAATATAACACGTTTCCCTTAATTCCCCTTAATGTTAAATCACATTTTCTCTACTCCATTTTTGACCAGATTAAAAACCTTTCTAAGTTGTCAAAATGTGTAGACAAAGTTGCATTTAAAACATGTATTGGTCACAAATAGTCTGGACTCATGTTACTCCACAACACATGCAGTAAGTCTGAGACAGGTTCTAATATTTTCTGACAAAGTAAAACTACAAGTGACCAGACAGTAGCTGAAGAAAGACAATAATGTTAGTCATTTTAACTTTTCCTTCTCTCTGCTCATTGCTCCTCCTTAAATGTGTCTCAACACACAGCTGTTGGAGTGATCAACGCTTATTCTGTAATCTATTATTTTGTACACTTTTGCAGTTACTTAGTAGTTTTTAAGCTGTTAGCTAACGCTATGCTAGGCTGGCATAAGCACAGCGATGTTATTGCTTACATCAACAGACAGGGAGTAACTTAAGCTTGGTTAGCACGACATTAGCAATGCAACGTAAATGAAGAGCATGACCGATGCAATGAAGCACAGGTCACTATCATGACACATGGTAAACAAAGTTAAACTGAAACCGGAGAAATGTGGAGTTATTCTTAATTTCACAGCATCATTGTAAACGTACCTGTTAAGTTCCACTCTGCCCATCCCTGTAGTGTTACCTGACTTTAGCTAATCCTGTAGTTACTGACAGCAATGAAGACTGAAGATTGAATGGAGTCAGAGTTCCATCTAGTGGACAAACGGCACAATTACATCTTTCTGCACAAATAGCAGTAAATAAATTAATAAGGGGGAGGTGCTGGGGTGTGTTTAAGGGTGAGACCAAGCAACAACCTCCGCCTGTAAAAAGTGAAGCCAATGCGGAAGTGGAAAGAAATTGCAGTTCACCTCTCATCCACTAGGGGCTGGCTCCAGAACTGAGCAAATCCCCATAGACTCCCATGTTAAAAAGACCAACTTCACAGCAGAAATAAACATGTTCAAAGCTTGGTACAAAAATCCATTTTAGGATTAATAGGTCAAATTTACCTTCATGACAACTGTGAGGGGGGTGAATTTTTTTCTAACTCATCCGTTTGTATGTTATTTGATCTTGAAATTCGGTATAATTAGAGGCGTGTCCTTTTGATTGACAGGTATCCAATATCCACGGCAAATAGGGAGAGTGTAGCACAACTATGGTTTTTAGCCAGCTAACAATGTGCCTTAGCTTTAGCCCTCCTACCTCCGTTAGCTAGTTAGCTACCGTTGCTTGGGGTTAGCTTGATTAGCCCTTAGCTACAGGCAGCTCAGAGTTTTGATGGGGTCGGTCATTCACCCCCACGTTCACAGTCCCCCTCTCAGCTCCACCTCTTTGCCCATTTTGGATTTTCCGAGACTAACAATATGCGTGACGCTACCAAGATGGCGACAGTGGGAACGCCCAACAAGTTTCACTTTTGCTCTTCAGAAACCTACAGGTGACGTTACGGAGTCTCCGTCCATCTTTTATAGAGTCTATGGGTGAGACTGAGAAGTTGGTGTGCATGTGCATGTGTGTGTGTGTATATATGTGCCAGGATGAGTGGGAGTGGTGGGGCTGGATTTGGGCATTTGGGATTTTTTTTTGTTTTGTTGTTTTCCGCCCTCTTCCGCCCTGAGCCCCGCCTCCCCCTGATGCAGACTGGCTCTCATTGGTCAACTGCCAGGAGTAGTTATTGGGAGTGTGTACTGTTTTCATCATAGAAACACCGACAGAACTCGTAAACAATCCGAAGTAATATTCATACTCAGTAAACAATGTCAACACATGTAGACGTACATGTATGAGCCCGAATCAGACCTCAAAAACGAGAGTGAATGACTCAGCAATCCGCAGCAACGAATGCAGCACAACGTATCTGTTTGGTAAATACTCTGCTTACCAAGTGTAATCCGATATAACGTAGGTTGCCATCCTTAACTTATATATTTGTACATGCCCTTGTGAGTAGGTGTAGCTCCATATGGCAAATGTACCACGAGGCCAACAGAGATGGAAAACGTCTGCTGCCAAGAAACAGATGAAGGTAATGATGCTAATTGCTAACACTTTCATGCCTTTTTACACTTTAGTTAACTGTATTTCTAGCCACTCCATGTACATCTATCAATACAACATACAACAGACTGGTTTTACTTATTTGTGGGCTTGTAGCTCAGGATGGGAAACTTGATCCTTGATTGTAGGAACAGACCCTCCTTTCAGCTAAAGCCTGGTTTCAAATCCCTCGTTGTACATTATTCATCCAGCAGACTTCGGTGAAGTCACAAATACAAACGTTGGTGCAACTCTGTAACTGGCTTCCAAAAACAAACTCCATCCACTGCTGTCTAACTGTTGCTTCCTTCGGGAATTTGAACAAATGTAACTTTACCTCACCGCTGAACAAGCATTTCTTGTGTGACATGTCGACACTTAAAATGTCGCGGTGTGTCTTTTGCCTCACACTGAGCAGTGAAGGTAGGTGTGCCTTTCTTCTGGGGAACGTGCACAAACTGGAGAAGATTACCAAACACTGCATCATGTTTTCAATTATGTTCATTATTACGGCTATTAGGACTGCACATCACTTTGCAGCTGGATGACGGTCATAGGCTGGTGGTGAGGAAGCACAATGAGGAGCTGGATAAAAACAGGCATGCATTATCCAAAATACTTGATTGTGTGAAGTGTTGTGGAGCTTTTGAGTTGGCCTTGTGTGGAGATGATAACTTGTCTAGTTTTTTTCTGTGGCTGGTAGATTTTGTTGCATCCATAACGTCCTGGAGGAGCATCTGAAGACGATGACTGTGTTTAAAGGGACATCAGAGACGGTCCAGAACGAGTTGCTGGACTGCATGTTGTCTGTGGTGAGAAGTTATATTTTGGAAGAAGAGAAGAACACCGATGTTGTTGCCTTTCAAGACAAGACCACAGACATTTCTAGCAACAGTCAGCTGGTGCTCATACTGTGCTACATTGATGGCAACAGTAATATACAGGAGCGCTGTTTGGAGTTTATTAACATTCAAACACATCTGCCGACACCTTCAGCACTCCTGCAGAATCAGTTGCTTCAGAGAAACATCAACCTGTCTGGAATAAAGCTCTTCTTCAGAGGTTCAAAGACAACATGCTCAAGATCAGGTAAATCATTATATTTAGTATTAACTCAAAAAGTTTGTTAACGCCGGTACTTCTTACCAACCAGTAAAAAGTGGACAAAATGTGCAGAGTCAGAACCAAGTTCAAAACGTAGATTTATTACAAAAAGTTCCAAACACTACTGAAAAGAGTGAAAAGGTTCTTAAGTGCCAGTGTGCTATTGGCTGAGGGGGGAGAGTTAATGGAGCAAATTGGGTCAGTTACTCCCCGTAGCAACGCACTACATCAGACCAAGCAATGCTTAAGTTTGTGCTGGGTTTTGGACAGACAGCACGGACCACCGACTCAGACCCATACAGTTCCTCCTCCTTGGCAAAGCCTGCAGGTCCCCCTCCAAGCACACCTGAACACAGAGTTCACCAAGCCACAGAGAGATTATACCCACAAAGTATTTCAGTATAAAAAGAGTAAAATAAGAACAAGGTCAGGAGTAAAATAAATACAATGTAAAGTGTGTTGCATCAAATGTCACAAAGTTCACCAAGCCACAGAGAGCCAGAGTATAGTGTGTTTGCTACTTAAATAAAGTAGTATTTCCCTAAGCAGACTGAAAAGCAGACAGTAAAGCTATTTTTAGGACCCACACACTACTGTGTGACATGCCCAAATGGTGTTCCCGAGGCAGACTTTTCTGTGTATGTGAGTACTGTAAAATAACAAAGTGAATCTGACGAATAATAAAATAAGGTAAGGTTTATTGTCATCGCACAAGCGGCTGTTCAATAAAATTAAAATGTCATAACATAAGGTGCATTAAAAACAAAAAAGACTGTAAAAACTTACATGATGAAAATTACAAGGAATTTACAGTTTGATAAAACATTATCTGCCCCCATCCCACAGCTGATTCAGACAGAGATTCAGGAAACTTTATTTATCCCCAAGGAGCAATTCAGTTTGCAGATGTGAGTCACAGCAAAAGACAGGACATAATCCACCCATTCCATGTGACACACATCAGTCAGCATTCAGGATAGAACAGCTAAAAAATCCAGCCATGAAGTGCAGCAGTTTAACCATCAGTTACAAACTGCAACAGCAGAAATAAATAATTAAAAACCTAAAAACAACACATGTAACACCTCACACTAAACTCTGTCACTATCATTTAAAAGTCTGATGGCGAGACGAATAAAAGAATGTTTTTCTGCTGAGAGGAAGATAGCGCCTCCCAGAGGGCATCAAGGCAAACCTCTCTTTAAGGGCATGACCTGGGTGACCAATGCTTTCTGGAGCACCTGCCTGCTCCACAGAGAGCTCTGCACACCCATGATAGCTGAAGACATGCTTTCTATCAGAACACCTACAACTGCAGGTGAGCTGCATGCCTGTCTAGCTAGTGCTCAAAGTTGTCTCCCACCACAGATTCATGGACAGTGCATGATGCATGATACATATGATGTAACAGCGTCATATGTAATGGTCACATGTTATTAAATTCTTAACTGGAAAATGGACAGTGCTGCTCTGCAGAACAAAGCAATGCCAGTGTGTCATGATTTTACTGCTGCAAAACTCTGAATGTTACTGAATCTAGTTTCTATGACTACTGAACACTGGGACCTAAATAAAAAAGGAACATTGTTTGTATGTGTGTGTGTGTGTGTGTTGTGCTTCATGACATTCAGCCTCATTTATGCTCTCTTTACCTGTGAAAAAGTACACCGTCTGTGTATCATATATTGCAGTTCTGTTTAAAACTGTATTTGCAGGAGGTACAAAGAGAAACTATTCTTCTTTCAACCATTCTCATTATTTTAACATCATTATAACAATCTTGTTTCTGTCCATTAATTTAAAAATGGATGGAAACAAAGTGCATGCAGCTAAAGTAACTAGTCTGCACCCAGTTAGCATAGCTAAGATCTGATCGGCCCAAAAACTCTTTCATTTTGTTTGAGCGCTTTATATCTGAAGATGTCCCATTCAGTGAGCCTTCAGATTTTTAAGGTTTTGCAGAATCCTCTCTCAGTATTAGTACATGTATACTGTATGTACTTGGAAGGGAGACTAAAATACATATTTGTCCTTCTCGCCGACAGGACCTCTGGTACCAACGGGTTAAGTTTCCTAACACTACAAGGTTTTCCAAAATCCTCACTCTGAAACCAAGTCCCAAATCAGGGGCTTGATGCGTCGAATGCTGCACATAAAGACTAAGTCACAGAGGTGCAATGAAGGCTGTACCATCTCTAAGGCTCCTCTGCATACAGCCTACAGATGGCCTCTTTTTCCTAGGCTAAAGGCAAATTTATGCTCCCTTTACATAGATAAATAGGTATGTTTGTTTCAAATGCTATTGCCCTCTTCCATACATCCTTTAGTTAGAAGGGTTGTTCAGCAAACATCCACCAGAGGGCAGCGTAGAGTTCAGAGTTCACCTCTGAGTTCTGACGTCAGTTTCAGACAATTACAAAAATGGTGACAGTGGAGGAGAACACGATCACGCTCATTCTCAGAAAGACATAAAAAGAGGCATTAAATACATTACTGTTTCTTATTCTTTGTTCCTTTCACCGGTCACATGTGAGCTATGATGTGCAACACTGCCTACATGGTTTCTGGTGGTACTGCTCCATTTGCTATTTTTGAGTCTGGAAGCTCTCTGAAAAAGGACCAATATACTCCCATAAATGATGTAGAAGGCTCCATCTGTATGTGTATGCCTATTTAGCATTTAGTGTTCAGTGTTGGCTAAATGAGACTAGCTAGTACCAAACACATGCCGAGGGTGAAACTACATAAAACATCTGAAATCTGCAGTACAGTGGCCCTTGAGGACCAGACTTGTTGAACTGTGCACTATTATTCACTGTAGACAAATTCTTGCATATTATATTTAGGAACAGCAACAGCATAAAGATTGAAACCATCCACTGCCTAATGACAGCAGCTTCGTCCTGCAGACTGATGATACCCGCCACACTGCTCAGGAACAGCTGGAAGAATATAGCATGAAGCACATGACCAGCAAACTCCCAAGATCAAAATCACATGGAACATGGACCACTGGAATCCCACAAGTCCAAACCACATATGCCACATCTCACTACTCAAGATATCAACCATCCATCTCCAGACATAATCAACCTTAAAGACATCATTTGCAGTGCCTCCTGACCTACGCACAATAAACAGCAGAAAATGACATCCATATGCATGCCTTCCTACACGTTCCACTTCCTAACTTTAAGTCCTTTCTTGAACTGTGTGAGACCTAAATCAGCATATCAGCTCACCGTCTCTGAGACATTGGTTTGGATGCAGATGGTAATTGTCTTGGTAATTAACACTCTGCAAGTACATATGGTGGTGGTGGTGGGCAATGTTGTTAGAGGAACATCAAAGACAAAAGGATTTCTCTAGCAAATGATAGTTGTGTAATTGGCCTGCAGTACCTGCAAGCTGCATGACCGTTAGGAGCCCCAGGTGGGGAACAGTGGGCTGGATCTCTGCATCCCCATAATATGAACACACACATATGCAGACTCTCACACCTGCTTAAATTGGAGAGAAAATTTGGAATTGACATCAGAGAATGTTTTTTTATTTTCAAAAGTTTATTGTTTATTGAGGTCAGAATGATTTAGGGGAGGGACTTGGGATGCAACAAAAGAAAAGCAAAATAATCTTTGTTTGTGAAACTCTAGTTTGCATAGAAAATAAATCAATACATTCTTCTCTGCCAGGAGTGCTGCTTTGTTGTTTTCTCTCTTTTGTTTTTTTATTTATTTATTTATTTTTTGTGGTTGTTGTTTTCCTCCCAAGGCAGGTTTACGGTGGGCACTTAGTGGAGTCATGTGAGTGTGAACGGCTTGCAGGCTAGCAGTCATTCTCCTGTGTGAGGTGTATGTATGTGATGAAGGTTAAAGTGCTCTTATAGAAGCAGTGCAATTAGGATAACTTATTAATTTTGTTTTTAAAATAAATATAAAAAACTTAAATCATGCCAAGCTGCCTTTTTATCCAGGAAATGATGTCATCCAACGCATCTTTATCATTTAATGCATCCTTAATGCACACATTTATACACAAATAGAGACAATAGTTTGTTTTTAACAATACTTCTCTACACATATGTTCAGAATGCTTTTGAATTTTTATTCTCAATTTCACCTCCTTATTTATCTAATCTTTTAGAATTATTTAGACTTATACGTAGAGGATTTTCACGTCTGTGTTTAAGCTCCTTTTTACATCCCAAGGGTTTCATCTAGATCCAAAACATGGAGTTCCACCAAGAACCCTTTTATTTTCAAATGGTTTTATCTACAACCCACATAGACATCTTTTATGAGGATTTCACCAACAACCCTCTTGTCTTTTAATGGTTATAGTAAAAATGGATGAAACACTTCAGACAACTATTTACAACATAATGGTATATTTTGTCTATCAAAATAGTGGAGATTGAAAAAGCATTCAGCTGCATTCAAATCTTTCTTATTCAAACATCTTTACACAGTGATGGATAAGGAGGGCATACTTTCTGAGGAGAGGTTATGTTGGTCCTGTGAGGAATAAAGGTGAGCATAAGCCAGCGGATTAACCAGTGTTACAGACAACCAGGCACCCCGAGATGTCCTCTTCAGGTGGATGAATATAATCTCCAGCAATGGTGACATAGAAAGGAAAGACAAAAAAGTCAGTCAGTAGCATCCATACAAGACATAATTACTACACCTGATGAATTACCTAGCAGTCTACCAACAGTAATGGATGGTCCAGTGAGAATAATCTGAGAATAGGCACATAGTGGTCCAACTCCTGCAACACAAGCCTCCGTCAGCACATAATCAGATGGAAGTGAGAGGACCTCACTTAGTTTTTACATTATTCTGTGTTAGTAAATTTGAATGTCTTTCCAGTAAACACATTCCAGGCTTGTAACACAAACAAAAACGTTACATAACATATGATAGGTCCATGCTGGTTCACTCCAGTGTTTTCCTACTGAACCTGTGCTGCTGTGTTTTTGGCTTAGACGTTTTTAGAAATGATGATATTTGGTATATTTACTTGGACATACACTTTCACCACATTCAACAACAAAACTGGGTTCACTTTCAAATCAAATCAAATCAAATTTATTTGTATAGCCCTATATCACAACAAGTTGTCTCAGAGGACTGTACAGAAG
>JBAGKP010000018.1:3423964-3445519 GCA_037177255.1 Melanotaenia maccullochi
GCGGAGGAAACTCATTTCGGCCGCTTGTATTCGAGATCTCGTTCTTTCGGTCATTACCCACAGCTCATGACCATAGGCGAGGGTAGGAACGTAGATCGACCGGTAAATCGAGAGCTTTGCCTTTTGGCTCAGGTGATCCCCCAGTAGTTGGAGCACACCCTCCGGTCCCCCTTTTTGAAGAGGGGGCTTTATTGTCTTTTTTTATTTAATTTTTTTATTTATTTAAAGATTAATGTTGTTTATAGGCAATAACTTATTGAATTAATTGAATATATTATTTCAAATGAATAAAATTGGTCTCAAGTCATGTTTTTTTTCCACATTTAATTTTTTTATGTTATTCAAGACAAGCAATACACATTCATATTATGGGATTCAAATTTAAACAGAAATTATTCGCAATTAGCAACAGATTTAAAAAAGTTACAGAAAACTTTAAAATGACCGTTTAATATAATTGATAATAATAAACATTTAACACAGTCGTTGTGGAACAGAACAAACTGATTTTACAACATGAATAAAGACGTACCTTGTTCTTTCTTTTTACCGTATATCTGATTGCTTTTTAGTGAGAAGCATGACCGGCTTTTACAACTGACCGGCTTTTTCACAGCTTTTTTATGAACCTGATTATAAACTGTTTTGAGTTTACGGCCTTTGACAGTGAAAAGTGGTCTTTTGTTTCAGACCAGGTGCTTCAGTCAGCTGATACTGGGAGCATATTAACTGGCCTCCACTGACCATTGATCCCCCCACCCTCCTGCTGAATGCTGCCATTGTTTCCTTCATTCACCAATTAGCTGAAGTCATAACCTGCAAGTTGTTTTCATGACCACATTCATTAAAGGGCTTTGATGTTTGTCCCATACCACAGATCCACAGAGCTCCACATTGACCATCTCCACTACCTGGGAGTTTGATACTGTGATTTGGCCTGAAATGCCAGAGTTTTTATCAATGTGATCAGAGAAAGAGAGGGGTGACTTATGCATATTTTTATTTCCTTATAAAATTTCTGTCACGATAATAACTTTGACTGTTTTACTGTTATATCCATCTTTTGAAGTAGTGATTTTATTAGAGCCGTTAAAGTGCTGCAGCAGCTGCTGGACAGCATCAAACATAAAAAAACAACTTATTTTAATAAGAGGAAGACATTAAAATGTCCCAGAATGTCGACTTTTTAAATACCTTCAGGTTAGAGAATTCCATCCTTCATATGAATGACCAAGAACCAGAGTCGCATCTGCCCCTTACTGACACAGTGGCATTATTCTCCACAAAGATGTTGACAGGTTGCCATGGTGAGGTTTGGTGAACATAGCTTGCAAGTGGCAGTCTTATGTACCCAGAGCTAAACGGTGTAATTACCACCATTTGGTGGGCAGACAGCAGAATGATGACCGTCTCCAAACAAGACTGTAAGAGAGAGGGGTTAAGAGTGTGACACTGCAGTGCGTTTAAGAGAATCTGAGTAACAAAAGGAGATAATTAGCAACACGACCATCTCTTCTTCACCTCACTGTCTAAAGCGTGCAGAGGTGCGTGTGTGTTCTGCATGTATTTATGGGGATGTTATACATTTATGTACTACTCATGTCCAGGCTTCATTTACAAGCTGATTACATGTGTATGTGTACACACAAGTTTCTTTGTGCTCTCCTTTCTCATTCCTCACAAGAGGGCAAAGCAAAGCGCATAAATGCTGAAGAGCAGACATAAAACGGTATAATGAGTGGCGATATTGTGCCAAGAGCACACACACACGCTGGTTATGCTTAATGTAGTTGTTGATCTCTTTAATTGTTAATCTATTATAGTGCTCTGGGAGTTGGAGCACTTTTTTCTGTGTCAGTACAAAATAGATTTTTCATTTTTATTCTCCTTCAACAGAAGCAATAAGTCTGCAAACATTTACAGCAATATGAAGCCTCACTGTGATGCAGGTTTAATGCACACTTTATATCCACAAGGACCGTTGTAAGCCTTAATATCAGTTATTGTCGAGGTTGTAATAGTTTTCATTAGTTTTAATTTTTATTTTGTTTTCAGATTCAGTTAGTTTTAAGTAGTTTTTACAGCAAATTTTCTAGTTTTTATTTTCGTTTTTTGAAAATGCTTTTAGTTTAGTTTTTATTAGTTTCAGTGTTAGTTTTAGTTTTTTTTTTTCTATATTAGGGTGTTTGGCATATGCAAAATTCAAAATCATCAAAATAAGCACTGTATAATAAAAACTCAAGATACAATTTTTAAAAACTCTATCAGGAGGAAACATGAACAGCCAACGACAAATCAAATACAACAGCCCATAAGATAACAGCCTTAAGTAAAATAATGTGTGCAATGCTGCTTCTGGGATAGTGTGCTAGGTAAAAATCAACATAACCAACATACTATATACACGTGAGATTGTGTGTGTGTGTAACTGACAGTGTGTGTGTGACTCACGTTCCTCCCCATGCTGCTCGGCATGGCTGAAGCTTCTTTTTCCGGGGAGGGGGGCAGAGAGGCCACCTGGTCCAGGTACTCCTGGTTAGCCTTATGCAGCTTTTCAAATGGACTTTCAGATTCGTGGGTTTTCCTTCCACATAGTGAACCACCTGCTTCTTCTACAAGACACTTTTATCTTTGACATGGTCATAACGAAAGAAATCCCAAACAGGACTCTGCCGCCTTCTCCCGATTTTCTCCGTAGCATCATGCTAGTGGCGGGGGGTGACACACTGTTGACACGTGACGCCCCTACGACGCAGACACCCGGCGTAAATCCGGCAGAGCGAAGTAAATAGATTTCATATCAACCCGAGGACTTATGTATGAAATAAATTTTACAAAAGGAAAACAAAGGACATTTTTTCGTTTTAGTTTGTTTTGTAAACACAATTCAGTTTCTGTTAGTTATCGTTTTCTTTAATCTCTCATTTTTATTTTTATTTCAGTTAACAAGAATGTTTTTTAAATTATAGTTTCGTTTTTTAGTTTGTTTTCGTTAACTATAATAACCTTGGTTATTGTGAGAAAGTAGAAGAGACGATAACAGTTTAAAATTTGGAGCCAGTAAACTGTTTCTACAGCAGGTTTGTCCTCCTTTTGTTTAAGATTAGCCATGAAAGAAACCCATCAGGACTATTTTCAGAGGTGAAATCTTGACCCGTGATTCAGCTCAGATTAACCAGCTTTATAGAACTTTTAAATAAAGTTTTTTTTCTTTTACTTTGAATAAAACCTGCATGGACATCCAGCAGTTTGATAAAGTTGAAACAAACATTTTGAGTCAGTGACAAGGCTGTTATTACTTGATTTCACAGTATTAATCGTCATGATTAATTTATTGTAAAGTTCTTTCTATAGAGTCAATTTCCATAAAGAATTTTATGGGAGCATTTAAAATGGACTAAACGGTGCTGTTGGTGTGCAGTGTGAAAGCAAACGGACCCGACAGTCAATCCAGTGAATGTCGTAGTGCCACATGTCGGAAATCTGGCTCCCTCTCTTTCCGCTCATTCTGGACTGATTCAAGGTTTGAACACAAAAATAGGGATGTCACGATTACAAATTATCTTGGTACAAATATTATCAAAGAAATAATCATGATTTTACAGTTATCACGATTATTATTCTTAAATCAGTTTGTTGGCACTATAATGTGTAAAATCACCAAAACATTACTTATGTCTGCTATTCTTTATCTTTTCATGCCAAGATAACTAACTAATATAACAACAACGTTAACTAAGAAGTCTCATTCCTGCTAAATCTCCTCTCCTGTGTAGAGAATAAATAAATCCTACACATCAATTTCTCTCAAATAGAAATGCTGCTGCTTCTACGGACTGTGACTATTTCACACCGACGACTAAAAGCCATGGACCTCATGTTTGAGACGTATTTAGTTTCTTTTTTTTCATCTGTATAACGTGACGTTCAATGAACACGTCAAGTTACGCTGTAAGACCAACCGAGTCGTACATAATTATAAAACAGCAAATGACAGGACACAGTTTCATTCTAATGTTTTTAACCAAACTAGTTTTTTTCTCACCTGTAGGCTACAGGTAACATTCAGCTGCTGAACGCTGTAAGACCAACTGAGTCGGCCATGATTACAAAACAGCAAATGACAGGAAAACATTTCACTTCAAAGCAACGATAGATAAATATTAGAGTAATTTATCCAAACTATTGTGCCTTTACCTTTAGCATAAAAAGCTGCTGGTTGTCATAGTCCTAGGTAGTGAAATGTATTGAATGTATTTCCTATTTTCTCTGCAACTTTTTATGTCCTGCTTTAAAGGCCGGTGAGCCGCGCGCCGCTATGTTACTTTGATCTTTTCTTTTTTCTTTAACCCAAAAACAAAATTAAAAAAAAGAAAGTCAGACAAGGACGTCTTAATGCGTTTGTTTGAAAGGAAAAACTCTTCCTCTCCTGTAGGATCCCACTCAGGCTGCCTCGCCTGCAGCCTGAAAAAAAGCAACACAAGCGGAAACAAGTGGAAAAGCGGAGGAATATCGTTTTCGTTCCGTGTTGAAGAATGAGGAAGATGAGGAATCTTTACGACTGATTGATCGTAATGTTGAATACCGAGATCAGTTGTAAAATTTAACAATCATGACATCCCTACGCCAAAATAAAAACATAAACTACCAGACTAAATAAATATTTATTGTTCCTAAATTCCTTCCTTGTGGTGGACGAGCCGTCTTCAGTCCTGGCCAAACATTGAAGACCGTAGCAGAAACAACTCAAACTCAAAAATCCGCCACCACTCATAATTAAATAAAAATAAACATTGTTAAAAATGACTGATGCAGTGAAGAGAAAATGTATTTAAAACACTACAAAAAATCTCAGTATGTCCAGTCTTTAACCGCTTCAGTTGGACCTCCCTACTTGAGTTCAGGGCTAAACTTTGAGTATCTGATTCATGGTTTAGTTTCCTTTCTGCACGTTTCTGTTCTTCCCTTTGTCAGGACAGCATCTTGCCATCTTGACAGTCATGTTGAAGTTGTAACTTGGTGATCAGAATACTTTAATTTCATGAACATCAAATTAGACTACTGCCCTATCTTCCTGAGATTGTGGTCCTACATACCATTGACCGTGCCTACTCTGAAGACCAGACCGTTGGGTGGAAAGGATCAATGATGGCTGCAGCTCACAGAGGAGATTTCTCTCCTCTGATGGAGCCAGTCGATATATAATTTCTCAGTATTGAGCTGCTTAAACTCGCGGGGCTTGACCTCTTTGGATGGACTCGGTCACAGAGTATTGATAGACCTCAAACTTAAACGTAGACACATGCCGTCATACACACAATCAACATGACATCCAAACACACGTTTGACTTCTTTAAAAACTCTTTGGTACATGGCAGTTCACACTGGCAGTCTCAAAATATTATATTCGCTAACATCAAATTGATTTATTCATATTTCTGTAGTACTGAAATAAAAAGCTTTGGCTCTTCAGACCTTCATGGTTCAGACACGCTGTTGATCAGAATGATCCTGGTAAGACGTAAAGCTTATTGAGACAGTAGATTCTCACTGTGCTGTCAAACACTTTGTCCAAACTAACCTTCACCTGCAGACATCTCATTCACCACAGATGAAGAAAGTCGTCACTCTTCACTTACATTTACTGCACAAAGTAAAAAACCCTGATCTGCTCCGTGACATATTTATGGTAAAAAAATTAAATAAAATAAAAAGCAATAAAGGACGTTGGAAGGATTGAGTGTATGATAAAAGCTTGTCTCCAAACAAGACTGTAAGGTGGAATACTAAAGTATATATTTTTATATATGTTTTTGTAAAAGTCCCTCTTCAATTTGAAAAACCTTTAACCTCTATTAACCCACAATGCAACTTGACTATCAAGGGTTCTAGTTTAAGATTTAAGAGTCGCTGAGAATGTTTGCTACAATGGATATTTAGCCTTGCTGCCAATTTATTTTAAAAATTTATTTTAAAAGTTATTTCACTTCAACTGATTGTTGCGTTAAATAGCACAAATTCACAACAACGTCATCGCTCATAGAAAAAATGCTCAAAACTGAAAAGTCAAATTAAACGCGGTCCAATTTAGGTTTGAGAAACCAGTGAATTGAATCTTTAATTCAGTTAAATAATTGTTCTTACATACAACTAGTAGACAAATTAAAATGTACCATTAGAATAAAAGGACAAACACCAGAAACGCTACTTCAGCCAAAGGCTGATTCAGTCTTAATTCAGAATGAGCAACTCCATATCTGCAAAGGAGACACCAGCCCTCAGTTTAATGATGTTATGAAAGTAGACAAAACATATGACAAGTAAATGCCAACAATTTAGTGTCAGTCCTTAGATTTTTCTTTCATTTTGGTAGTTTCATTTATATACAGTGAAAAGTTTTGTTAGGGTTGGCTGCCATAGACATGGTCCTTCCAGAGACAATAAGAGACCGTCTTCGAACTACTGAAGAGATGCAAAAGCCTTGAAAGATGTAATAACTTGGTAGCGGATATCAAGCGTGTCGATGCTAACGGTACAGCTTGGAGTCCTTCAGAATTTTGTAACTGGTGAATAAAACGTTTTTTATGATATTAAAGTTTAAAACCTATGGTTGTTTTTGCCATAAATACCATGAAATTGATGGTTACAGTCACAATAATAGTTCTCAATAAAGTTCTCAATGTTTCTTGTAAGCAGCTTCTTTATTAAAATGCAACAGCTGACAGACATGAGGACATTCCTTCAGTCCTACTGCCACTAGCTTTGCCTCACATCTTTTTCCAGTCTTGACACAGAGGGTATCAATATAACTGTATGACATCATGGATAATTTTCTTTTAACAAGTGGCACGCTTCAACATGGACACTGGTTTGATGTGGGGTTTGTTTTCATTGGCTGTTCATGGTCACGTGACCATTGGGTTGTCACATTGGTTTGTACCTGAACAACATGGAAGTACAGGATAATTGTGCCATCAGAGCTTCTTACTCTAATGCCTTATACCCATAATCACTGGCAAAGAAAATTACACTGGCTTAATGGGGTCTGCACTGAGTGCTTCTACTTTATTAACTTAATACTTATTTAAATGCTGCTTGATGTCTTATGATGACTCTGATGAAGGCCACGAGCTGAATGCTGTAGTTAAACAGTAAAGTCATATATTACACGTGTTATTGGCATTTTGACCTCTTTGGACATTCATGCTCCTCTAAGGATAAATCCTGCTACTGCTACTAGTGCATTTAAAGGAAAATAGTTTGGCTCTAAAAAAAGAATTTTGTTAGAACAACAAGATTTTCCTAAATATTTGCAAGTATATAACTATTTTGAAAAATGTAATAAAAGACACCCAATAGACCAGAAAGACCCATTAATCAAAGAAATGACTGCTCTGTCTTCTTTGGCCGTCCTGGGCTTGGTGCTCTGTGGAGCTGCTGGGCCTCTGGGGCCTCGGGCTCCCCCCGTCCCCCGCTGATGCTTCGGGGTGCGGTGTGATCACGCCCCCCTTTCAAGCACACATTTCTTCCTTGTTGCATGGCCACACATCTCTCCACATTTTAATCCTGTTCTTCACTCTTTCTCTATCTCCCTGTCAGGTTCGGTACTGACATATGAAATAATAAATAATATATAAAAAAAATATTAATATATATAAATAAAAAAATAAAATAAGATTACAATAAAAAATAATAAAAATATCAAGCGCAGCCATGTATATAACGTGTCTCTGCTGATAGGGCAAAATATGGCACACAGACCACCGTTCTGTATGTTAGGATGCTGGACAGGGTAAAAAAAAAATCCTACGTACTTTCTCACCACCTCAAGCAGCTTTATTAAAATAATCTGTTCAACCGCTCATCAGGCGAAATGCAGAAGCTGTAACTCTCCGCTTCATTGTTTTCTGTTAGCAGCGCCCACCTCAAATGTCTGACCGATGTGTCACGAACTGTCCCCGTTCCCGTCCACGAGAGCAAAATGACGTCTTTTTGTTCTTGTGGCCTCAAAAATAAAGTTCTTGCTTCTTGCGGAATATAACAGCCTTAAGTCAGCTAGAGCAGTCTGGTGTGTTAGATGTTAGTTAGGAGGACCACACGGACCTGTTTAGGAACACAAACTCAACCGTTACTACATTAATCCAGTCAGTAATCTGTCGGTGTTTCTCAGCTGAATTCATACAGGCTGTCGATCCGTTTCTGTCATGCTGTGCTGCAGCGTTTAGGATGAATTCTTTGGGAATCACTCAGTAAACTTTGACTCAAGTCAAGCGTGCAGCGTTGAGTGTTCTTACAGGGATTGTTTGAAAAGATGAAATAATTCCTTGTTACTGACTTTTTATGATCTTTAAATCACCAGAGGAAAAAAAAAAGATTTGATATTGAGAAAGTCAGAATTTAAGAGAATACTAGTTGGTATTCGTCTTTTTCAGACCACCTTACATCTGTCTTTTTGTAGCACCATCGAGACGTAGTGACCTCCAGATCTTGGGTTTTTGTCTTCTTCACTGGTTATGTGGGTCTCTGCCCTGGGACAAGGTTCTCAAACATCCCACTCAGGTCCAGGAGGCCAAGGCAAGGTACGCAACACACTTTATTTTTTATTTATTTATTTTATTAAGGTTACAATATAAAACAAAATGGAACAGTAGCTTTAGCATTTATATAAAACTCTTGTTTCCAGATGAATGGGACAAAATCCAAGGCTGCATTAAAGCTGCTTTACAGCGCATGTTTCTAAAGATTTTCACACCACCCAGACACATAAACACAAATGAATACACAAATACACAATTTTAATTGAAAAAAAAAAAATAATAACATGGACTTAGTTGTCCACTGTCAGGCATTAAGTCAAAACAAATGTGCAGTACCACTAAGGTGGTAGCCAGCAGGAGAGAAGTCAGTTTCTATTACAAATATATTCATTTAATTTTCCCTACAAGTCATTCTGGATTATTTCTTTTATTTAAAATTGGACAACACATATCAATTAACATAAGGTTCACCATGTAAATATGCCAGATTTAGCTCTTTAGGCTAATTTTCATCTGTAGTCCCACGGTAGGCACAACACACATGTTCAGATAAATAAACATTAGAAAAACAGACGAAAGTAAAACAGTCATGCTATAAACACATCTAATACACAAACAATAATATATTCAAACACAGTACGTAGTTAAAATGTTAATGAAAGACTAAGTACACGTGTGTGTGCATGATTAGTTTTATTAACGTCTTCTGATCTGTGGTCCTCAGGGAAGTTTTTTCATTATTCAAGATATTTGTCCTTAAAGATAGTAACATATTTGTAGCCTGCCCCTAATAGTAACTAGTAGTACTACACAACTACACAATTAGTTTTTTCTGATTTATTGAAAAGTTTAGAATATTTATCCTGAGTTCTCGACACCAGAAGTTTTACTGTTGCTACGTTACAATAAATAGAGTAAAAACTTGTTCTCCATCATATCATCCATGTTTAGATCAAACTGTTGCTATGCTGCACGTAAACTCCTACACTAATAACACGGAGGATGGAGGTGTGGTTAACATTGTGGGACAGGTTGCATTGTCTGGGTTTTAAGATGTTCTCCCTCCTCTCGTGTCCTCACCTCTTCCTCGTTGTATTTCTCTCTCTTGTTCTCTAAGACTGATGGGTAATCTGCCAGACTCGGTCCAGCAGCTGTCAGTGAGTGGCGCCAGCACAGGTGAGACAAGGCTGCCGACTCTTCAGGTTACAGGACATCATTTACACTCTCAGGTTAAACTGAGGATTTAGATCCAGTGTAAGGGAGGAGAAGAATCTCTGTAGTCTTGTGCTCTTGTCAGTGGAGATCCACATTAAGTCATAATGGAAGTTCAAGTGGTGGAAATATTTCAGATGGGGTTTACAGTAATTATTATTATCATAATATTATTTTTTAAACAGTTGTTTGAAGAAAATAAAACATGACAGTGCAGCAGCTTCTCAGCTACCAGCGGTGTAACTTGTTATAGGGTGAACAACATGGGATACCTGGTTAAGTATCATTTTTCTAAACTAATTTGAGCTGTGAATCCCAGTGTGGAGATTAAACCAAAGCTCAAGGCAGACCAAGGCCTGGAGAGCTAAGAGGAAGGAGGATGCACCGTGCCTGCAGGCGGAAGAGAGACAAGCGAGTCGGGTTGCTACGTGGGGAAATGCTTATAGACACGATACAGCTTACCAGTTTCAGAGGCTTCGATTCTTCAGTTTCGGTGGCAATGCAATTAGCTATTGAGGAAAGCCTGTGGAGGACTACTGAACTGCCTGATCAAAAAGAAGTTGGCATGACCTCTCATGCTCTCTGAACCACTCTTTCACAATTTGAGCCGATAAATTCTGGCGTCTTGTCATCTTGAAATATCTTGGAATATCATGGGAAGATGGAATGACCAGGCTCCGTATTTATAAAACTCTGCGTAGCAAAGATGACTACAGGTGGCGTACGTAGAGAAAACAGGAAATGTGACGCACAAAACTTCAAGGTTTAAAAGCTTGCGTGTGCATGTACTACACCTTTTTCCGTTTATAAATCAGAATCAACAATCAAGTTGGCAGATGTGACGGCGCTCCTTATGGTGGCTGTTAAAAGTCAGGTGAGGTGGGCTTGAGAAATATGCACTGGTATCTTTTCCATGATGAAACAGGAAATAAGCGGAATTTTTTGGAATGTGAGATCCCGATGGACCGCTTTGCAAAACGTAAGACGGGTTTTAATAAAATCAAGATACTCTGCACTTCTTCCACAAAGGGCCCGCCTTCTACAGAATCTTCTATAGGACACAGAAGTAGAAGAAAGTGTATATAAGAGATGGGCGGAGCCTCCGTGACATCACCCGTAGGTTTCTGATGAGCTGAATTGAAGCTCGTTGGGCGGTTCCCACTGTCACCATCTTGGCAGCGTCATGTGTGTCGTCATTTTCGGAAAATCCAAAAATGGGCAAAAAGGTGGAGCTGAGGGGGGGGCTGTAAAAGGTGGGGGTGGATGATTGATACCCATCAAACTGTTTCTGATGATTGCTGGTCCTGAGTAGTTTTTTGTTTCATGTATAAGCAAACAAGTGGCAATAAAACAAACCTTGAACCTTGAAATGAAAATTGGTTTAAATACTGTGTGAAAAGAATGGCCATGCCATTTAAAAATTCTAGTATTGTGACGTCCATGCTGAACTAATCCAATAGTTTTCTCTTTTTTTTAATGGGTTTGCTCCAAAAATAAAGTCAAATTTGAATTTGAATCTGACTGAAACATGCTTTACGTTAAACCAAATGTTGACAGTGGATTAAAAGAATCTGCAGCGTGAGACTACAGGTTGGTCCATCTTACATCCGAACAGCAGCGTGCCTCTTCAGTTACCCGAGGATGCACTCTAACTTCGTAGCAATTAAACAGCTGTCCCACTGACATGCCTTTCAAAGTTTGTTATCTTGGTCTTTATAAGAGGAGGTCATACCTGTGTGATTACTTACTGTGTGATGTATGGCCGTGACCGTATACTCCTCTGCTGGCAAACCCCAGCTGCCCGCCACAGATAAGAGCTGGAGTATGCATCAACTAAGTGTATGTGTGAAAGAGATAGAACTTCCACTGCAGTGTGTGTCATACACATCGTTTGGCCACTGTGTGATGCATGGAGGCTGACTGTGTATGACACTCCTACACACCTTTCTAACTGTACACATGCCTAATCTGCTCTATGCAGGGAGATGCATGACCAGCCTCTGCTGCAGATGCGTTACTACAGGCCCCCACAAACCCTTCCATCCATAAGATGCAGCATCACTGAGCCTGCTGTCAGTTTTAAATACCGTCTCTTAGTAAAATGAAAGTCTGATAGCAGATGACAGATGTTATAAAATGGCTTCATTGCTCCAGCTCGACCTAGTCTTTCTACATCTTTGACTCTGTTCCTGTCTTTAGACGAGGTGGCTGCATTTCTCTTTTATGTGGAAACCCTGGGCTACCAAGATAAGCCTGACTACCAATATCTCAAAAAGCTGATTGGCACTGGTGTTGGTGGAAAGCTCGACCTCTCTGTGCCCGAAGGACCTGCAGGGTTGGGCACCAAGGAGCCTCGCGGCAGGGGAAAGGTGAGGACGGTATGTAAGATAAAGCGCTAAACAATGACATTCTGACAACAGAGATAGGTATGAGTGCACATCTCCACCTACGAGAAAGTCAGCATTAAACAACCTCAGTGCTTCTCTGTCTTCTGTTGAGTCTCTTAACCTCAGAGTGCAGGAACATGACAGCAGTGAAGGGCAGATTTAACCCGCTTCTGAACCCCCCTCCAAAAAAAAAAAGATCATGTCAACCAGAGGTGGTCGGGGTTTAAAGCTGGAGGAGGACTGATTCTCCTTCAATTCACCAGAATCACTTCTTGAACCCCGAGGTCCCAGCGAGCGCCTTCTCAACGGCCCAGTTTGAAGGGGCTGATGACACTCTTTACATAGTACAGGGTGTCTCCAATTACAGCGCCACTTTCCTCTCCTTGTGTCATTTCATTTCCATGTTAAAGTGCTGGCCAGTTTGATCCCTAGTTAAACAGAAGTGGCCATTTACTGGCAGTTTAGTGAAGAGAGTAAATGTCAGCAGAGATAAAGGCCAGCAACCGTTCACAGAATCATTTGGTATAAATATGATTATTTTATGTTTGATCACAGCTTTGCAGAAAGATTAAATTTATTTAAAGGCTCATCAGACTGGATGTTGGATTTGCTGCAGTGACTCAAAATCTGCTCATGTCAGACATTTCTGTGTTTTTGTGTCTCAGCATTCGATTCAAGATTTAGAAATATTTGTAGAATCAAATATTTCTGTGAGGTTGCAGGAGTTTCGCATCACATGCTCGTAAGTGAAGATAAACACACTGGCCGTTTTAAACGTGCTCTGTGGCTGATTTAGTAAGGAAACGTATGAAGACATTACTGGAGGAGGAGGGAAGACAAGTCTGTCTTTTGGTTGCTGTTACAGGTAAGATGCAAGATGGATGCTGGATTAGCCATCGATGGGGGGCGCATCAATGAGAAAATGCCAAAAGTTACTTTTAAAACCAGAATAGTTTGTGTCCATGGTTTGAGGTGTGTTGAGAGCAAATTTATTCAATCTGCTCTGTATCGTAAGTATTATATGTTCAAAATTTACGACCTAAAATCTTCATGTGTGTGGAAAGCCGATGACTCCTGAGCTGTGACTGGATGGTGACGTGGAACAGAAGGTAGCCAATCAGAGAGCAAGCTGACTGGGAAGGATAGGAATATCCAGGAAGGATATGAAGTCCGCGTTCACGCCGTCTCCAGTCTGTTATTTTTTTTATTCTGGATTTTTCTGTTAACAAAAGACCATCATTCCTTCATCATGTGTGTTCTCTGCCACACTGGTGTTTGCCGGTTGTTGCCATGGTTCTTCTTAATTTTTACGATTAAAACTCTCACAGATAACAAAATTTCTTCAGATTTAGAAAATCCTTGTGTGTACCAGCCATTAGACAAAAAAAAACCTGTACAGAATGTGTAACATGGGCAGATTTAATTGAATGCAGTTGCAGAGCTCTGTCTGGTTTTACTGTCGGCTCAGTGCCAAGTAGAGATGTGACGTTCATGAACTAATCAATTCTTTTGAACGACTCTTTTAAATGACCGATGGGAACCGATTCACAGCTGTGAGCCGTTCATTTGTGAGCCATTCTTTTTATATACAAATTTTTGACACTGCCTTCATCAAACCAAATCAAACTTTATTTATAAAGTGCCTTTCATGCCATCAGCCACACAAAGTTCTTTACATGATTAGAAACATAAGAATAAAAACACTCAATGAAATCTTTCACAGTCACACACACAGACGTATACACACACTCGCCAAGCCCAATCCCCCAGCTAAAAATGACTGGATGAATAAATAAATGAATAAATAAGTGAATAAGAAGTAGTACAGTTGAGTAAAATGAAAATAAAATAACATTTGTGACATCATAGAAGTCTGATGTCCAACACGCTCCATTCATGTGAAGCATCTATGGACAGAGTTTTGTTTGGAAACAAATACTGTGAGTTCTATCCAAAACTTTACTAGAATTTGCAACGACTGCTCAGGTTTATCCTTTTTTTTTATATTTTTCCTATAATTATTTAATCTTGTATAGTAGATTTTATATAATATAATAGATTTGGTACATATTTTGATTGTTTGTCATTCTTATATATTGTCAAATTTCGTAAGATAATGTGAGAACGAGCCAGACTTTTGAATGGCTCTCTTTGAAAGGAACAGCTCCTCAAGATCCGGCTCCCATTAAAGAGCCATAAATCCCATCTCTAGTGCCAAGACTCAGTGGAGAAGCACATTTTAGTGGACTTTATTTGCCTGATTTACACCTTAGAGGAAAATAGAAAACCCGTTTAATCTTTTACCTGTTAAACACAAATTCTGGTTGTCTTTGGTCAAAACCTACCTGCAGTTTTCTCTTTAAACGGCCCTCAACAACAGTTAACTAATGTCAACAGAAAGAAGCAGCAACCAGAGGTCCCTCCGAAGATAAGACTGTGTCTGCAGAGGTTTATAAAGAAGAATCTGATGGGATGAAGTCCAAACAAGTACCAGCTCGCTACATACGAGGTCCACCCCTCACCAAACCTCAGTTACAACCGGTAAGATGTCACACAGCAAGCCAGCTAACATCAATCATGACTGCTCTAGCCACAGGTTTTACATAACGTTGATTACATAATCAGTCCGCGTACGAAAAAAAAAAGCTACCATGATTATATGATAAAATTATGATAATTTAGTCCATGCCTTACACAGAGGTAACCTGGTAGCTTTCTACCTGGGAGGTATAATTTGTAACCTGATGTAGCTCAGTTCTGTGTTTTAGTTGTAAAAGTACTGAGAGGAAACACTACTACTACTGACAGCTCGACAGAATTCAACACGTCACCTACATTGATTTGATAAACATTTCAACCACTACTTTTGGTGTAAGAGTGGAATAACAAACGAGAGCAACTAAAACATTTACCTCTGCAACAATGGATCAAGATTTTTACCGTATTTAGTGACGTTACTTCTTAAGCAGTACAAAGGAAATAAAAAGCTTTAACAACTTCTGAGACTGAGAGAAGTTCAGTCCAGCTTTATTTGAATTAGGATTATCTGGTGTGAAAAACACAAATGAATGACATCAGATATTTCTACATGGACAGTAAAGAGCAGAAAGGAGCCCAGTGCATTATGGGACATCTCCCAGCAGCCTCAACCTGTAGTAGTAGAACTAAATGGGTCACCAAACCAGACCTGCTGTAAGATTTATCAGAAAGTAAAGTTTATGGTCTAATCTAAAAGGTGTCAGGGAGTCTGCTGAAGCCAATCTAGGAGCTGGTTCCTGAGAGAGGGCTCTAAACGTGAAGGTTCTCCCTCCCATTCTACTTTTAAAACCTCCACGAGCCACCAGTAAACCTGCAGGCTGCTCTTTTGAGAAAATCTGGAACTCTGAGACCCCTGTAATCTAATGGATCTTGGTCACTACAAGCCTTGTATATGAGAAGAATTTTAAATTCTATTCTGATTTAACAGGAAGCCAATGAAGAGAAGCGATATGCTCACGAGACTGGTTTAAATAAAATGTAATTTAATATTCTATCAGAAAGAGGTTTTGTGGCAGAGTTAAAAGTTTCTGGTGCCTCATCCTCCAACTGAAATGTAGGAACACAGCAGAGCAGCGGGGCTAAAGTAGCAGCTAACCTCTAAATGATGAGGATGAGTTGCTTCCAGCTCTGAATACGTCAGTAATGAGGTGATGTTCTACCTGTTTGCCGACAGAAAGAAGAGGTTTTACCTGCTGTCAGACGCTCACTGAGGCCGAGAGCCGTACATTCCTATGAAGAAGCTGACAGTGAGGAGGAGGATAAAGAGGAAGATGATGTCAGAGGCAAACCTGTTCCTGCATGCTATCGGAGAGGACCTCCATTACGTCCTGGCGCTCAGCCCAAACAGGTGTGAGGTCAAAAAGCTGGCAGCCAGCCTCCTTATGTATGACATGAATCAGTTTTAGTTACACGCTCCATGTTGTTGAGACTCATGGTTACAAGAAGAAACTTACATTTCATAGGAACCAAAATCTTTTAATAAAGTTGTAAGAGCGTACACCTGAATTACATTCTTCAACAGACTGCTAAATCCAAAAGGACCAGAAGGAAATCGGACGATCTGACCTCTGAGAGACGGGACTGTGGACTCACACACATGTGGACAGAAGGTGGCAGTAAGAAGCCAACACACACCGAGTACGAGGAAAGATGGAAGAAGCCAACACACACCGAGTACGAGGAAAGATGGAAGACGCCAACACACACCGATTACGAGGAAAGATGGAAGACGCCAACACACACCGATTACGAGGAAAGATGGGATGGAAGTCTGCTCCATCACAGAGCCGGTTACGGCCGCCATGAGCCGGCGTGGAGCAGCCGGGTCTGTTGCGTACATGGAGACTGCTCAGCTCTCAGAGATCCAAGACCAGAAGCTGCTCCCACACAGGGAAACACATGGATGTCCCGGCTGGTTTGTTTGTGCGTCCTCATTTTACTGACTGCTGTTTTTACTCTCAGATAGAAACGGTCGGCTGTAGATGTATCGGTGTGGAAGCTGCTGAGAAATCTCCTCAGGACTTCTGGGCTGCCATTTTCACTGTGATAGGCTGAAACAGAAGAAGACGAACAAAAGATCTGTTCACTTAAATAAAGTAGAAACAACCACTGGATTAAAAAATAAATCCATTTCAGAATCTACGCTGATGCGTTCAGAGCTTTAGTTACCTTGCTGCAGTATGGACACTCTCCAAAAACAATGCTGAAGCTCTGCCGGCTGGAGGGGAGGGTTCGCAGCCACTGAAGGAGAGAAAAAGAAAACTTGACCACGTTGGATGTGATTCATAATGGCTTTTATGTACCCGTCTCCCTGAACGTCTGTGGGCTTTAATGGAACATCGAGCTCCACTTTTCATGAATGTTTCGAAGGTATTTCAGTCTGAATACAGAGAATATAAATAAAGTGATTCTGCTCAATCAGACTCATTTCTTGTGTTGTGAAGCAGAACGAGTCCACCTCATCCTTCATCTCTGAGGCCTGAGCAGGAAGTTCTGTCCACCCCGATCTCATCGCTCTTCTTTGTTTGAAGATGGTAGGGTAGTTCATACGCTGCTCCAGGCATTAGCCCAGCCCGTTTCCATGTGTACGCATGAACTGAATCGATGCGTTTAAACATGGTGTGCCGACGTGGTGAAAGAGCTGTGTACCTTTTTGGAAAGTAAAAATTCCCTAAAGAAATGTGAGCTGATGTGAAGCCTGGCCAAGTATTAATTATGTGTGAGAAGCATTATTTGGCTTCTTTATCTTTTTAAAGTTGTTGATTTTGGAGTCACCTGAGCATCCTTAAAATGGGTTTCAGACTCTCAGATACAAAGTTAATCTGCAGCAAATTTATTTGGTGTTTTTAAACGATCCAGAACTGAGGACCGTTTGTAAGTGTTGCTATTATTCTTAGTGGGACCAGCCTGCACGATGTGGACTCACTGTGCACAACCAGTACAAAGTCTGGACTCTGGATTTAATGGGAAAGTGTGTCCAAACTGTCTGTGTGGGTCAAATACACCCCACGCACAGTGAAGGATTCTGGGTATTCAGAAAAAGAGCTTATGGGAAGTTTGGTGCATTGCTTCAAATATTGTTTGTTCAGAAGAATCATGACCACGATCGCAACTTTTAATTCATCCAGTCCTCGTAAATTCTGTACTAGCAAATTTTTTCCAACCATCACAACTTTATTACATCACAGCGATCCATAAAACTTAACGTGTAGATGAGAGAAATGTCACATCTGTCATCTAAAATCACCACCAAGCACGAAACTTTCCCAGAGTTCTGCATGAAAGTGGAGATGAACTGTTTTTATCGCTGCAACATTGAGGTGGAAGACAAACTAAAGTCAAGGCAAAGATCTTTCTACAGCAACGCAGCGCCAGAGAATGTGTACGCTAAGCAAGCAGAGGAGACCAGATCTGCTGCAGATGGTGAAGATTTCCTTCTTTCTTTGTTGCATCTTCACTCTGCAGATCCATGAAAAGCAGTCCCAGCGTGATTATTGCAGTAAAGAACGGTTGAATACCAGAAATTTAGTGAATAATTTGAAATAGATTTATTTGTTTTTCCACAAACACAAGAAAAGTTGTTGAAACTTTTCACAAACGATGCCCCAAAACCTGATAACCTGATCAAAGATCACGTTCATAGACAATATGCTCATTTTATAGGAATTAAATGGAGGAGTTGGCTGGAGCAAAACAATAGGTCGGTTTCATATGTCGCATTTAAAATGACGTCTTCAAATCTAAAGACCTGATGTCTTTACGAGGTTGTTCACATTAGAATTTAATGCGACCACTTTGAGTCCAGGGTGAACGCGTTCCTCCTCCTCCAGGCCACAACTGTGATGTCTTTGTTTCAGAGGTTGCTTTGAAAAATATTTAGCTTGGATGTGATGTAGGAATACGTATAAAAGTGGTCTGGATCTGATTTTTGAAAAATCTGCTTTGTTTTGTGAAAAATGTTGGATTTGGGACACTTTTACCTGCAGTGTGGAAGCAGCCTAAAGCCTCGTTTATGTTCCCTTTATGTACGTAAATTATCTCTTTTAAATGTGTTCAAACTTCACGGCCCACATACTCCCACTCATTCTTTCCACGGGTATAGTTGTTGGATCATGCATCCATCAGAGGGCAGTGCAGAGTTCACCTCAGAGCTCCGACGTCTATTTCAGACAATCAATCAAATCTTATTTATGGAACTTTTTTGCTAAACAAAGTGATTTACAAAAAAAAAAAAAAAAAACTGCTGTCCTACTGCTTGTACATGAGCTCAACACCGCCTCCACGGTTTCCAGTGGTCCTGCTCCGTTGGCTACATCCGAGCCCACATCCACAAACATTGAAAAACACTCGTAAAGAGCATAACTAGGCTTCTGGTTAACGTCACCTCCACTCATCACTCCTCATCCTCTGCTCACATCTGTGGTGGGAAGAACTGCTGGGATGGAACTGGTTATGTGAAAACTGGGAAATGGAATAAAGGTTTCATCTCTATCTTTGGGTTTTCGCCTCTGCTGCTTACGTCAGTTTGCAGAGAAGAACTTTGTCCTCAGACTTCTGGATATTCCTGCAGCTGCTGCCAAGTCGTAGATACGGACGCAGTTGTCCGTGGAAACACAATGGAGATCAGGGTTTCCCAAAACAAAGCGCCCCGCCGGTGGAAACGGTTCAAGTTTCTACACGTTGACGTGTGAACGGCTGATTGTGAGTTGACGTGCTGCTACAAACGGTGTCTCTATGGCTCCAAGTATGAGAAAATGTTAGTGAACAACATTTCTGGTGTGTGTGTTCATAATACATACCTCATACAGACAGGCCTGATGGAAGGGCTGGCCACAGCGGGGGTCATTACACACCTGATCCGGGATGGAGGTGTCCAGACGGTACGAGTAACAGATGCCACATTCAATGTTGAAACTCTACACAGAAAACAAGAATTGTCCAACATGATTTCTAATCCACGCCAGAGTCTCAAGAACCACTTACTGCTGACCCACCCCCTTATTTAAAAACTCCAGAACCAAACACCACCCTCTAACACCCGCTTCCCCGTCTGCCATCACACCTTTAACACACACACACTCTGCAACTTGTTTGCATTTCGGTGTGATGACACGCTCATGTCCCGTTTGTGTTTTTTCTCCCTGCAGCCATCCATTAAGAGAAGATGGCAGGTTTAAAAAAAAAACAAAAACATCTGGTCAAACCAACTTTTCTGTACTCTGAATGTTAATGAAGCTGAGGCATTAATCACCGCGGCGACGGCGGATAAACGCAACGCCCTTTCAACCCATCCACAGAGATGGGTGGGGAACGAATGAGTGTAAAAAAAAGAGAAAAAAAAAAGACATAAATGGCTTTGCATGATTAAAGCTGTTTGATAGTTTACAGAATTCTGCCATCTTTGTTATTCTAATGATCTTATCAGTAAACAACCCAATTAAAGGAGCAGTTATGCTCAGCTCTTAGTAAAACAAAACACACAGGGAGAAAAATATAGAAGTAGGCAGAGAAAAAGGCAAATCTTGGAAGTTTGATGCAAACACACAGCACCTTGAACTAATCTGGATGGAAATGTTTAAAATGTGTGACATACAGATTTGTCGTGGGTGGCAGGTGACGGGAATTCAATCTCCAAAACCTCCCGGAGGTTGTGCAAGACGCTGGAGTCCGGGTTCCTGCCGGCAGACCACAGACAGCTCCTTCACACACTAATTAACCACATGCAAATTAGCCAACATAAACACAGGAGAGATGTGGGAGCATTTGTGCTGCCTTGGTGGTGGAGGGAAGGAGGCAAATGTTACAACCTGTGGTGAAATTACAATCAAAATGAGGAGTAATCAAGTCCCTGAGTGATAATCAGATGCTTCTCAGAGCTGATCAAACTGGTTTGTGGGATTCCAATTATAGCGAGTGCTGAATGTACTGATAATACCAACAGGATTAGCCACAATGCTAACACTTTGAAGACATAACTGGCTGAAAATGAGCCAGTAAGGACAGGGTTAGGGTTAGGTTAAAGGTTAAAGTTTTATGTTTTTCTTTATTTTAAAACCTAAAAATAGAAATAAAAAATGGTTTCTAAAAATAAACACCTTCGTAAGGAACCTGTTTATAAACATAAACACCCATTATGGTCGCGGGTAAGCTGGAGCCTATCCCAGCACTTTAACAGGTGATGCAGGCCCACCCTGGACAGGCCACCAGTCCATCGCAGGGCCAGCACAGATGCGTTCACTCCTAGGGAGAATTTAGAGTGACCAGTTACCCTAACATGCATGTCTTTAGACGGTGGGAGGAAGCTGGAGAGAACCCACGCATACACGGGGAAAACATGCAAACAAGGCCACCGCCCCCAAATTTGAACCTCCCCAGCCGAGGCTCGAACCAGTGACCTTCTTTCTATGAAGCTGCGGTGCTAACCACCACACCACCGTGCAGCCCCCTGTAGTAGATATTTATATTAAAAAAAATCCAATAATTACAAGTTGTCTTTACAAAAGGTCTCCTAACATCTGCATCTCTAAACAGGTTTTATTTAGCTGGGCTGAGGGAAAAATGGCTCTTTGGATTGTAAAGTTTGCCGACCCCTGTCCACAAGCTTACCCTCCCCCCACCAACAAAACTAAGATACTGATGTTTACAGCTACAGTATTCACCATCTCTGCTTCACCGTATCCACAGAGCTGATAGCGTGGCTCTAAGCTGCAGCCATGCTGCTGTGATAGATGCAGGATGTGGTTCAGCATCGTCTTGCTTAAATCTCCTTCCCTGAAAGAGACGTTGTCTGGATGGAGCAGATGGTGCTCTAAAACCTCCATGTACTTTTCAGCATTGATGGAGCTTCACAGATGTGGAAGCTGCCCACGTCATAGACACTA